>JABFOV010004526.1:0-13750 GCA_022817685.1 Aradophagus sp. ZL-2020 | reverse complement strand
CTAGATTGGGGGAGGGTTCTGTGGGACAGGAGGGGTTGTTATAGGAAATGTTTATTCTTCTTGATATTGTGTAATTTTTTTTTTGATAAAGTACTTATTTTATTATTTGATAATATATAAAAAAAAAAATAAATTTATATTAATAGAATAAAAAAAAATAAAAAAAAAAAAAAAAAAAAAAAAAAAAAAAAATTTTAAAAAAAAAAAAAAAAAAAAAAAAAAAAAAAAAAAAAAAAAAAAAAAAAAAAAAAAATCGCACGAATGTTCGGAAAAAAGTAAGAATTGATCACTGAATAAATGTGTACTCGAGTTTTTTTTATATTTCAACTTTGTGTTATATCAAATTAATACTACGTGCATTATGCAAACTTCATGCACATCAATTTCCGTCCCCTCTATTTTCTCGCAGCACATCTACGGAGAGAAAAAAAACATTGTATCTACAACGATAATTATACTTTATAAAACCATAGTCGATAGTTAAAATATGGAAGATAAGTGCCGATGGCAAAGTTTAACATACTCCTTGTTAAGTCTGCATACTCATTTGTGTACGTATCCATCAGTTACAGTTTTTCACGAAGCGTAATAATGGTAAACGTAACCGTGTCATTGCAAATAATGACAAAAGTTTTAATTAATCTAGATGAGCAAAGTACAAACTGTCATTTAATATTAATGTATAATTTGTGATTTACAAACGGTATAAGTTACTATTTTTTTCACTCTAAAATTAAACCTCGTGCTTCAAAAATGCTTTCCTTTATCCTCCTCCTTATTACTTACTAAGGAAGTAAAGTACAACTTTGCTCCCTCGGAACATCAGTGCTCGAAAATACGCGTCAATCTACCAGATCGATAATCTTATCTGCTGTTTTCGATCGTCATTTTTCAGCAAAATGCTCTTTTGTGATTCTCAGCGATAAAAAAAAAACTAATGAATTGGCGAATGAAAAATGACGCAGCGCGAGTTCAATTAGCGAAATTAAATTATCGGTGATAAGAATGCACGCGATGAAAATTACGGGAGCGATTGTTCCACGGCGTGCGTTGCCCATTGACAGAAGCGGCGCGAATTAAAGGCGCTGAATAGAGAGAGGAAAAAGCGGAAGGGAAATCTTCCACGGAGAGAAGATCGTGTGGCAGGTGCTCGCACGATTGGCAAGACTCGAGTCGCGACGGCACGCGAGTCTAACCTACATCGCGCTCACGAGATCGTCCCCAGACACCGCGTTACAAATGAAGCCCGAGAGCTCATGACTGTTCGCGTTAATATGCGCGCTCCGTAATTACGAGCAGATGCTTTTTCACTCGTTTTCGGCGTATCGTTTTCTGGATTATCAAGTCAATCATCTTATTTTTTTTTTCTTCTTTGAAATAATCTTTTGTCGGATCCTCTGATGCAGTACTTAATTGTGAAGAAAATTAAATCTTTTCTGTTTACCTAACAAATGTAAATATCGAATGTAAACACTTGCTATGGAATATTAATTATGAAAATCAACTTTTTCAGATAATAATTTCAAAAATATTCTCCAGCGAGGAAAGTTCGTCGCGCGTTTATTTAGACATTTATTAAAATTGAATGAAAGCAAACAATTACATTACGAAATTGAATGCGCCATTATCTGTTACGTTATGTTTTAATTGCTTCTTCCTTTACTGGGTATAAATTGTACTTTTTTTTTCTACATAATCGATTTCAAATACAAATCCGTCACAAACTTTGTATTCAATAATTAAAATGCCGGTGTTTTGCAGTTTTATCCAACGAAGCATTTATCGTACAAATAAATGAAAAAAAAATCATTTACTGCTGTTTACAATACACTCCCACGATCAATAAAAACGTATTATGCAAAAGAAAACAATGGTACAATGAAACTTTGACCAAGGTTTAACGGCAAAATCACGGTGCACCTCGCCGTGGTCTCTACGTACGTGTGACGTTGCGCATAACCCGCACATTATTGAAAATTAATCAAATATTTAAATTAGCATTTTAACATTCATAGATTGAAATGCAAATCAGCTTACCGGGTAAAAATGAACGGAAAAATGTGCCGGAACGGCAGTTTATTTTCAACTGTTCAGGTGTTGTTGAACCGTCGACGTTGTATCGTTTAATCGAACTTCGTCCCTAATGCGCGGTCCGAAATCACCGAAACGTCGATCGTTAAATTTTCGTTCTACGGCCAAGATAAAACGACGGCACGAAGGACAGAAAATAATAACAAAAAGTAGCCGCACGGGCGACAATCGATCGCCATTTGTCAACGGCGATACATATTTATTTCACGGCGCGACTTAATTCATTATCACGGGCTGAATTAATCATTTCTGCAAATGCACGGCTCGTAAAGCGCGACGTCAAAAAGTAGATGATTCAATATTCATTATCGCTGATGTACGCGCGAATGACATAAATGTCATACGGCATCCTGCGCGCATTGACAGACAAATGTGATGGAGAGTTAAATCGAAAGCCGAGCGCTCGGTCTCGCTCTCGCCCGACGCGGCCAACGAAGGTCGACGCCGTGATATTTATTTGCCCACAATTACTGTTAATTATGCGCGATCCCGCCCGGAATCAAATGTTTCCGATCGCAGCCAGTGAAGCGAGGCGAGCGAAAGAAGTCGCTGAACGCGAGAGCCGCCGTCTAATGCTGTTATTTTCCCGTGATCTAAATCACCATGCGATCGGCTGCGCTGATTTAATTACAAAAACGCGAAGGGCGTAATGTAATTACGCTCGCCGTCGCGGCGGAACTTCATTCAAACGGCCACGCGGCGTTTCGCGGAGTGTCAATTAATTCTCATTGAAATCGATTCAGCCGCGTCGAAAGAAACGCCGGGGACCAGCGCGAAATTCCGAACGTTATCAATGGGATTGAGGCGTGAAATTTGACGGGCGGCACCGCGATTTCGCCGGCGCGAAAGAAAACAAACGAGAGTTCGAACAGATCGATGAGAGGCGCGCGAAAAGAGTGTTGAATGGGAGTCGATTGGTCGGGCGACCGGCTCATTTCACAGTCGATTAGAAATGTAAATCATTCTCTTCCGCGCCGAGCAAATTTATCTGACTTACTGTCATAAACTCGGGCGAGAGAAAACTTGATACTTTTGGAAACTAATCCGGCAAGAAGCTCCCCGGCGAAGAAGTTGCCGAAGAAGTTGCTCAGTAGAAGCCTACTGATATGCGACGTATTTGATCAGCAAGCACAAACTTTCCAGTGTGTTTGCCGCGTTAAAATCAATTCCACCCCCCTCCCCCGATCCTCGAACCGGGGCAAAAGTTAAACTTGACCAAGTTAGCGCAGATAAGGGAGTAATCAGTTGATTGATTCGCCCCTAATTACGCCGCGACGTTCAATTCGCCTCCACTTTTCGACTTCTCTTTAGCGACGAATCGAAATCTCGAAAACGTTTCATTGTAAATTTGCATGATGAAATGTGCGCACGCGTTTTTTTTTCTCTCTCTCTTTTTTTTCGAAATGAACGACGCGATCACTCGACTAGCGCCAAATGTTCGCAAAGTTCTTCAAAGTGCTGAAAAGACGCGAGAAGTCGAACGGGCGGTAGGGAGAAATTAGGCGAGCTTGCGCAAAATCGCCGAGAAGAGTGAGCGGATTTGGCCGCGGGTTGTCGATACTCGCGGCGACAGACGATGATAAAGCTTTCGGCTTGAAAAGTCTGCTACTTACTCACTGAGACGGCTAAAACACCCGGACTAAAGTAAGCGGTGTACTTTTCCTTTGCACAACTGCCAAAGTAGTTTGCCAGAAGTGGATCCCACGAGCGTGTTTTATTTTCGACTTTGGTAACGCCGTCGCGGCACGTTTTAAAATTCATCGTTTCGGAAAACAATTTTCTCGCTCGCTTTTGCCCCGCGTTTTCGTTGTTATTGTTGTTTTTGTTGTTAACGGAGATTATTTTCGAAGGCGAATTTCGAACGTAACTGCGAGAAAAACGAAGACAAAATGTTCGAAAGCGGGTACGGAACAACGCAAAAAAAAATTATAACAATATACTGCGCAGAGGGAAAAGTTTTGTAACCGTTGCGCAAAAAATTTGAATTGCGTGAATTTTCTCATCGTTCGATGATATTGCGAGGGTTGCCAAAATTATTGCAATCGGTAGATAATCATGAAAATTAAATATCCAGTTTAATGTTGACTCAACATCAGTTATGCAACATTAATGTAAACGCTGCTCAAAACACGTGGATTCGGCATTAATGTAATGCAAATAATATATTTCGAGATTGACATTTGACTCATTATTGTCACAGCATAAACTGCGCGTTGTTTCGAATCAAAAATACTTAGCCCCTGCCAAAGTTAAACAAATCGAGCGACTCGAATCGCGACGGGTACAAAATAAAATTATAATTAATCACCGTGTGAAAGCGAAATACGGTCGGGAGAAAAAAAAATACATTAATATACGAAAAGTTGTGCGAAATCGGCGAGCGCCGTGAACGAAGAAAGCCCTATTCGCATCGACTGTGGAATGAGAAAAAGTAAGGAACGGGAACTGGCGTTATTATAAAGTCGAGCATTGTACAAGCGGGCGCTTTATGTAAATCAGGTAGGAATGGAATTAAAAGGCAGTCGGATAAAGTGGTCGCCGTGCTTCACCTTCGCCTAGTGCTACCAGCGACGTTTCTTAACGTCTCATTTCCGTTCGACTCACCCTTGTTACTAAGCCGGATTCCCGTTCTTCATTCGACGGCGCGAATATTTGGAACAATAAACAAATAACGACAAACGGGTTTATTATTTTCAATTGGCACCGCGTTTCAATGGACTTGGTCGTTTTTCCAACAACTTTTGCAGTTCACTATCAGAGATGAATTTTAGAGTCGAAAAATTGTTAAACATTTCGATAATTTAATAAAAAAAATGGACTATCTGTTGTTCAACGTCGGCGAAACGAAACAAAATTCAACAGCATATATAAATATTGCGCAACGTTGATTCAAGGCCGAAATGAATCCCGAATGAGTCGAAAGCCATTCAAAACTGATCGTTAAGGATAAGTGTCATTATCAGACGGGGAACTAAAGCCCTCTTAATCTTAAGGGGTTGTAATAGTTAAAGTTCGTCACAGTGTCTTTAAGAGATTACGATAATTTATTTAACGCAATTTATTTCAGTGTAATCAATTTGCATGAGCGAATTTGAAAGAAAGTCTAATTAATTTCTTGCCCGAATGTTTGAATTTGATAATTTATATTCGGTGCGAATGGAAATTTCGCCGTTTCCGGGCCGCGTTCGCGTCAACGAAAATGAAGAAAAATCACTTCTTCTCTAATTAACGAATCGTCAGCAAATGTTCGGCTTGCGTAACGTCGCTCGTAACGCATCGTAAATTTATACTAATACCGATTGGGGAAGTAAATGTGAAATCAATTAGTCGCCGCAAGAAATAAAGCGAAAAACTTGTTTGGGATCCCGCGCGGTAAACTCAAGTCCGCAATTATTTCAGCTGATAAAAGACTTTCGGGCAAAATAAAATGGTAAAGGTTAATGACTCCTTTTAACCGTTTCCCTTTAATTTATCAAATCGAAAATTTCCCGATATCTCGCGATGAGCGCTCGATGCCGGCGGAAGAAGAAACCGAATATCGCATCGAAACGAACGGGCCGGTAATTGTCGCTGATAAAATTGTTTTTCTTCCTCGTTTCGTCTCTGATGTTATAATTACGTTCCTAAACATCGAATCAATCAATTCAATGACAGTGTCGGTCCGCGTGCTCGTAATTAACGGAACTATTGTTCGTACTGATGACTGTAAACCACATTCTACGCGGAATATTACGTAACAACGTTATTTTTCGTACTAATGCACAATTGGATGAATCACTTGATAGCCATTACGTAAGAGGTTAGTACTGATAATTGAGAAACCGCGAAATGGACGATAATAACATTTTGCCATTACTGACCGAAACTGGTTCACTAGCTGCGAATTTCTGAATTTATACAACGTGAAATTTATTCACAGTTGATAAATAGATGAACATGATAAATTGTCAAACGTGATGGACGCGTTCGGTGAAACAAACAATTATTGCTCTATGAATAATAAATTATAAATAGTTTATTTCTGGTATTCAAACAGGCTTTTAATATTAACGATGCAACGAACAAGTTTGTAACCGAATCGTAACATGCACAGAGTTTTTTTGTTACTGTCCATATACAAGAGAAAAATTATTTCAGTGGTAAAAATAAACGCAAGAGTGTACTTCTTTTAAATAAAGTGACGAAAATAGAAATACTGTGATGTAACATAGCATGTGAAAAACGACAGACAGCGTTTCTACGAGGAAAACCATATTTATAAAATTAAACGTATAATTACAAAACTTAACGAAGTAATTTCTCGATTATTTTTTGATGCATGAGTAACCTTGTTTTAAAAACAAAGTTTCTAAACGACCGATTTCGAAACGTTATAACTACAGCTAAAAACAATGATTTCGAATGTGAAGGAAGTTCCAAACGTTTTTTTTATCAACGAATTCGAAATTAGAAAAAAAGTATGCAAACTAAAATTTTGTTTTCCATTTTTTTACAACTTTTCTACAAAAGTTACAGAAAAATGTAAAATTAAGTGAAATATAATTTTTTAGAATATTTTCTGCTATTTTTCAAAGTTTTTAAGTTAAATGACACGGAATTTCACTAAAAAAGTGTCCAAGTTTGAATTTGGTGATAAAAAAACGTTTGGAACTTTATTTACATAATTTCGAAACGTTTTTAAAGGAATATAATTTGTAAAAATACTTACACAGGTTCAATGCTTTTTCCCCTACGCATCAGTTAACTTTTTTCTTTTCTTTCCAAAAACATAATTGCGACAAAATAATAAATCAAAACATAAATATTCAGCCCAACACAATCGTCGAATTGTAACTCAAAACATTATCGCGTTGAATCCTTGGTAACTTGATCAAGAAAATAATTATGCACGTTAACATTATGCTTCTGGTTATGCGAACACCGCGCCACCCAATAAATTGTATATCATCGTACAAAAGCAAACTCCGGGGCAAAAATAACAAATATCAATTTTCAAAGCAAATTACTCGCGAGCTAAAACATTCAAAGCACCGTATCGTTAATTCCGCTGGCTTTGTTCCTTTTTTTTTCGAGCGATAAACTGCCGTTCATGGCCATTCTGCTCGTTACTACGAGCGAACGCCCGTACTTAATATGCGGCGAAATTAACTGAAATCAATAAAACCTCCCGATGCGATTTCCACAATTATTTGCAAACAATGGTCGAACGAGATAAGGAAACGAATTACGGGTTGTGCGAGAAAGAAACGAGGCAACGGTTGTTTTACAAACAGTATGTTTTATTTCAGTGTTTACTCCACTTTTATACTGGCTGAGAGAAGAATCTAATGGTGAAATAAGTAGAAAACACGAATGTAAAACCGTAAAGAATAGTTTCACCAACGGGACAGAGTCTGTTGCGACGGGACGCCGTGCACGTAAGATCGCAGAGTCGAATCGGCCGTCGATGCCGGACCGCGTTCGAAGTGCGCTCCAATTCGCACGCGGTCCGCTTTGCCGTCGTTCGCGGGGCCAAATTTGCATCTCATTCATCGCGTTCCGAGCGGCGGCCGTGCGGAGGGGCGCGGGGCGCGTCGGCTCCTCCGAACGGGCCGCGGCCCGCTGAGATCGACGATGCACTTGTGTCGCCACTATTTTACAAGACTTCGCCTCGGCGAAACAAGTACGCCGCTTGTGTCGCTTTCGGTTTCACGCGCGAGAGGAACGTTCGCTTTCGTCGTTATCGAATCAGCCGAAAATACGTCGGACCGACAGCGAGCGGTGTACGAGCCTTGAGTATCACTTGTCAGCCAATTTCCACGAGCCGGCCCCTCCCCGCGATATCGCGCGACCCCCCGTCTTCGCGGGCGCCCTTCCGCCTCCGTTTATATTACCGCCTTTGCTCGTCGCTCCGTCTTTTATGTACACGAATACAGCAACCAAAGTGTCGCAGTGAATACCCCGTGGTCCTAAAACATAACCAAATCACCGGCCGTTCCATGCCGAGCGTCCCGACGGCTTGCCTTCAAATTCAATCGGATAACGAAGCCGAGCGACCGCGCTGCCCGATGGAACGACCGTTCGCTACGTGAATTTCGGTTATATTTTAGAAAGCAAAAGAAGCCGACGCAACGTCTCGGGTCGCCACGCTGCTGTGTGAAACAACGACGCACGTGTGATTTAGCTTGCAGAGCTAACAACGGACCCGACTGCCTTGGCTCGTCGTTCAGTCGCTATCACAGTTGCCTTCCAATCGCCGCCGCAATCATGACCACCGCGGACGAAAATCCAACTACAAAGTTTACTGACTGCATTTTAAAACTGGGATTCCGCCCGGTCGAGCGTCACATTTTTTTCTCAACTAATATATTATTGTATGTATTTTGACTTTTCCTCGTGGAGATGTCCACACGATTTCAACAATTTCTACAAGCCCGATGTATATTTTAACGACAAATTTCAATTACAATATATTTACTTCAAATTTGTTAGTTTGTAATTTTCAAAAACGCATACCGTTTCGATTTTTTCACGTGAAAAACTTTACACTCATAATTATTATGCATTAGAATATACAGATGTTATTAAAGTTTCCAACGTTTATTAGGAAAAGAAAATAAAATCTGATAAACTTTTCTTCATACAAAAAACAGTATTTTTGAATTGTATAACTTTACAAGAAGAAGCTAAAATATTTCAACGTCTGAGAATATAATTTTTTAATTTTTCATTACAATATATGTTACTAAATTTGAGTATATATAATTAAATTATATATAATTAATTTTCGTTTATTAATAAACGTTGGAAACTTCCACTCCATATATAACATGAACGTTGGGCATCATTCACCAAGTCCCATTTTTACAATGCAGATGGTAACTTTTTTCATCGTGGATTTCCTCCGCGCTGCTCAGCCGGGGTCCTCGGCGACCCCGGTGACCTCATCGCGATATCTCAACGGCACACGTCGCCGTCCTCTGCCGACGGCGTCTTTCATTTCAACGGAATGAATAAAGTCGGGCGAGATAAAAACGCGACAATTCGTTCGTCCGCGTTGCTCGCTCTTTGACGCGATGACGCATTAGCGTCGCACAAAAAACAGACCGATTGGCAATCATCGGCCACGGAGATAAAGCGCGGCTTGTCGATGTACGGCGACGGCTGCTTTTGCGCGCCGAAAGTATAAAATAGGCGCGTGTCCTTTGTCGCTCGTGCGAACACACCCACTCGCACAAATACATAGTGACCATTGACAAACGTACACACAGAAATAAGCGCGCGTTGCGTTCGGGACTGACGAGTATTTTTCAATACGCTCGAAGAATTTAATTGTATTTTTTTTTTTTTCGAACTAGAATACTGGAGAGAAAATTTGCACGGCTTCTTTTGCAACTTATTAACATTGTATTGTAATTTTAAACAAAAGGAGCTGAAACACCGAGAAAAATGTTTCGAAAACTTTCACACTTTTTTCCGGCAAGTTGAGACAATTACAATAAAATGCAAGAATATTCTTCAATTGTTGTTTTAATTAAAGAAAGTATGTTAAATTGTATTTTTTTAAGGTTGCACTGACGTGAAAAATAAATTTTTTTCTTATCAGTAAATAATGTGTATTAGAATAATCTTTTTTTTGTTTGCAGTTGACGTATCTGTTGCAAATAAAGCCTGCAAACTATTAATACCTTTCCGTTTCTCTGTTCTTGCCGTTTTTCAGTTCGTTTTTATTTCGCAACTTTTTACTGTGTCGAGTTTTATCACAGATTTCTTTTGAAATGACGCCGTAAAGTAATTAAATAGCAACCGAAGAGGTTAGCCATTTGGCCGACGACCAACTTGCTAACCGAGGGCTGTTAAGTTTCGCGAACATTGTCTTATCGAGGGGAAATGACCTGCCACGGACGCGTCATGACAAGAACGGTCCCGAACGAACGCTCGCTATGCACCGAGAAAGCGAAATAGAGAGATGAAGTCGTTTTACAGCGTTTGTCATATACGTTTACGGTTCTCAACGCTGAGAAACTGAAGTGTCACGAATAAGCGATCAATTTAATAATAAATATTGCCTGTGTTGTTATAACATTCTTGTTTACGTTGTCTAATAAATAAACGCCTGAATCAATTCAAATATTCGTTTCACAATATAAGTACATCGCGATCAACCTACAAGGTTTCATAAGAATAACACAACTTTGATTTATACTCCCCATTATAAATCCAACAACGGTGTGACATTTTCGCAGCGAAGAAAAACGAAATCATCAATTATACAATGCGTGTCATGATATAATAACACAGACAGCAATCGTGGTCAACTTTACAATAATCATTCTTAGTATTACTACACTGTTGTTAAAGTTACCACAATATTTTCCCATTACGCAAAAACATCAACATTCTTTGTTCTTTTTTTGCGAAAAATTCAACCTGCGAACAATTTCACCTTTCGAAAGTCAATTAAACTGACTGTAAAGATATCATGTTGCCAATCTGCTTTCTTTTAGAAGTAATTGAACTTTTTGCATTCAAAACCGATTGAAGTTTGAGTTTGTCGCAAAAAAGAAGAAGTATCGTACGCTTTCTTAATGTGCGGTCGAAAGGGTCGAAAAAGAAAAGAAAATAAACCGTCGAAGGCTCGAATTGAAATATCCCACTTCAGTCTGTTCAGAGTAGAAAGCGCATTTAACTGCATCAGGTTCCATTACAGTCGTCGTAAAGCAAATGTCCGTTCCCTCAGCATAATTGGGTCCCAGGCGCGATTAGCGCTGCCAATGATCCGCCAACGTAACGAACGATAAACCGCGAGCGTCGAACGGGGACACCGGACCGGAAATCGCTTCCGCTGGGATCGCGCGACTCCGCTCCTCCCGGTTTGTTTGTTCGTTCCTTCCGTCGGCACGTTGGCGGCGCTAGCGCGTAACAGTCACGTTATGACGAGACGTGACGCGAATGATTAGAGCCAAGTTAAAAAGTGCGATTCTTGGTTGTTGGTGCAATTATTCGATACACCGACACGAACGAGAGAAGACTACTTTTACAAACATACACAGATTCTAAAGAAATGATTCGCAAAACGTCGCGTTAGCTTCTTCAGCGTAGTTTCGTTACACGGCGCAGGACATTCAGTGTCGATTCGCCAACGACAAACGACGTCCCCTTCTTTGATCCTTGTCTTTCACAAACAGTCAGAATTTCGTCGCCTTCCTCCTCCTCCTCCTCTTCCTCCTCCTCCTCCTTCGCCATGACGTCGCGCGAATGATCGCCGATTGTTCGACACATACACACACAGCGCGGATCCTTAAAGTAGAACAATTTTGTAGGCTAACTACTCGGTAGACACGTTACGTAATCGGATAAAAGTCACGCGTGTCACGTGTCACACGCAGGATTAGGGTTCTCGACATGGATCGATATGTGACTTACGGCAATGCGAAACAACAAGTGCCGCGGATAGATAGCAAACGATGCTTCATGACTTTTGACTAGGATTCCTCCTTCGGGTCGCGCGGCCGACCATGTCGGGGGCTCAATTTGCTCCCGACTCTACGTCCCCCAAGACGAACGTTCCTCGATTGTTCGCTGCGTTCGTTATTCGCACCGACCTCCCCTATTAAAAAAAGGGTGCCGGCTTTTCATCAAATGCGTACACCTTGTTAAATACAAATCACAATTTCGGCTCGCGTAACGCGATCGCGTTCGACTCGATCAAACAGATGTTTTGACAATCGGTCTAAGCGTTCGGTTCGTTTCCAGCGAGGCAAAAAATTTTGTCAAATGTACTAAATCTTTTGTTGCCGTGCATTATACGACGAGGTCGGTTATCTTTTAAAGACGAATTCAAAACAACATTGTTACATTATTTTTACTCATTTGTACGTTATCATGAAGTCACCTTTATCGAAAAGGTACCTTTCAGGATTACCATTTTTCCATTTATCAACGTTCGCGGGCAATTTTCCCAAATCGTAAACTGAACTCGTCTTTACGACGTTCCAAACAGTTGTCTTTCCACCTTTCCTCCCTCCGTTCTCACCGTCTACCGACACCTCTTGTCACTCCTTTCTCATCGAATTCGCACGGCCGCGATGCGATTGCCTGACAAAGAACGAGACGCAGGGCGAATATCATTAAGGCCCGAATGACGAAAAAATGTTAATCGCGCGTAATAATTTTGCGCGCGACAAGTAAAACAATTAACCTACGACGTGTAGCCGCGCCGGCGAAAAATGGCGGGCGATTTAAATTGCAGACGAGAGATGAGGTATCAAATAATGATGTCGAGTTTCGTTTGATATCGAATTAGCATGTTGCGCGGCGAACGAGCGAGGCTGCTTTATGAAGCACGGTCGAGAAATTACACGTTAGCGGACAAAGATGTGGGCTTAATTATAACATAATATTATCGGGCGGCGGAGGGCTCGCGATTATTTCGTCGCGCGTTTGGAAGCGGACAAGCGGCGCGCCGGGACCAGGTGCACGTGCGTGCACGTACGTGCACGCGCACACGCGCGCCGGCGATTTTATGCACGTACGCGGCGGAATAAGAAACCGTACGTAGGCGAATTATAACAGCCGGCCGGCCCACGTGAGCGCCGCCACCATTAATCAATGGCGCGATAAGCCGGAGATCCCCGGCATCCGTGGCAAGCGTTTTCCGGCTTTTTAATGTACTCGGCGCTGTAGCCGCGCGAGTTTACAACTCACGAAAGCGCCGCGCGAAAATCCCCGCGATATTTCAATCGATATTGTCGGACGCGCGTCGCGCGACCCATTTGTCCGGCCGATGTCGACTCGGCGCCGTTGACTCGTCATCCGCTTCGCCAGCGAACGACTGCTTATCATTTCTTTTTCCCTTTTTCTCTTTCTTATCCTTTCCACCGTGAATTTAACATTCAATGAAGGCTCGCTAATGAGACCCGATGAATAATTCATCGACGCTTGCGACGATCAAACCGATAAATGTGGCCAGCCTCGACTTTCGACGGCCCACCGCTCGGGCGAACGACATCTCGTCTCACGATTCCTCGATAGACAAAACTGCGAGCAAAAATGCGACCCGAAAGCACACGGTTTATCACTGTTGAAAATAAGCGGGGTAAAGCGGTTCGGTGTAAAGTGTACAAGATTACAAGGCAAACAATCACTCAGTTTCGGTGAAAGTTTCACACTGTTTAGAGAGTAGAAGCGGAAAGTAAACGCGAGTTAAAAATATCCAACTCAAATATATAAACGTTATGGTTCAAATGAACTGCAATTTAAGAGACAATTTGAGCCGTAATTTTCTACACTTCAACTCCGGAATATTGCACTGTTTTCAAACTCCAAACATTACAGTAAACATTTCAACCCCGTAACCCCGTCGTTTCCGCTGATTTTGAACAGTGTTCGAACCGATCGGCTTATTAGTCAACGGCGATTGATTTTGAAACGCCGAACGAAACACGCGACTCGTTACGGCCGGCGCGCCGTCTAGCAAGTTGATAAATTGATAAGCGTTGCGAGTCGCGCGTAAACAGGACATGACGAAACGATTGTGACGAAAGCGGCGTTCGGGTGCGCGCTCCGACATCTGAGCTCGAGCGGCGAGCGGCCGCGAATACCAATGCGGCCGGGCGAGCGATGAAATCGAGCCGGGGAGCCCGAAAGACACGGCGAGTGATCAACATCTGAATTCGCG
>JABFOV010004525.1:0-13752 GCA_022817685.1 Aradophagus sp. ZL-2020 | reverse complement strand
CACATACATGAACAGCAGACAGCGAAGGAGACGTGAGTAGCGGAGTGCTCTACTCAACCGAGCAGCGCGACACGCGGACCACGACGACAGTCGTGCCGACGGAATGGTATCGCTTGCGGAACTATCATTCGGACGACAGTGTGTGTTCGTCACCACGCGAGGGCGGAAAGCGAACACAATAACAGAAATGGAGGGAGAGGGGGCCGAGGGGGAGGGGGGAGAGGGGGGGGGGGGGGTGGGGAGGAGGGGGGGGGGGGTGTGCACGCGACGCGATTACGTGTCTTTTCATCTCGCGCGTTCAACGAGCTTTTGTCGCCGCGGATCCGTCGGAACGTCGCGCCGCGATTAAGGGGGATCGAGATGAAATCAATGAGCTTCGTTAGGCCAGCCGTTTTGTACACTTTTATAATTACGGCCCCGATAATGATCGCCGTGCTTGGGGTGATACGAACGCATTGGTTTCGTCCGGGGATATTTTTTTATCGATCGCGTGTTTTTTTTGCTTGGCAATTCATAGGGGATGATTATTTATCATTTTTAATTTGGAGAATGGAATTGTGAATTTGGAGAATGTACGTGGTACAAATACTGAATCAGTATCGAAGTCAATACTGGAAATATATTTTGAGAACGGTAATATGTAAACATTAAAAGGTAGATAAGGATAAATATAAATTTTTCTTTTGGTATTGTAATGCTTATGTATCGCTGTCCTTTAAATGTGTTTTCAGTATTGAATTCAATACTGATTTAGCCTTTTAGTTTTTTCAGCGTGAGAATTCTAAAAATACTGGCAAAAAAGATTGGTTGTTTTAAACAAATCTTTTTCTCAGTGTATACAGATATTGATATGAGTGAAAATTTCGACATTTTTATTTTATTAACAAATTTGAAGTTGAAAAATGTTTTGCCAAGTGCGTTTTTGTTTTTTCACTCTTTCACAATTTTTTCCTACAATTTCGAGCACAATTTAAAGTATATTCGAAGACACTCTCCGCGCGCCAAGGTATTTCAACTTATAAATTCATAACTTTGAAATTGAAATTAATTGATCGCCACTAATTATTTTAATTCATCGTCTTAATTACTTCTTAATTCTCAGCCCTCATTTAACGCCGCATTTTCAATGCAAACAATCTTTGCGCGCGAAATCATAAAACAAAATTACACCCGCCATTACAACTTCCGAACAGTTAACTCATTTTCTCATTACAACGGCAGGAGCCCGTAGCATTTTTACTTGACATCCTAATAGAAATATTCCGATAACACCGTAATCCGTGTACGATGAATTCCGCGCGAGATATTCCCGATCGATTATTTTAAAATGAAAATCGTGTTTTTGCGAACGAAACGCCGCGCGCATCGGAGTGATGGAAGGTTGTAAAAAATTCACCGTCTAATAAACTTTGCCGCGTCCTTTTTCATTCCCCTCCCCCGTTATTCACTCTTCATCGATTTCACTAACTCAAGTTTTCGAGCGCCAGGTTTTCCAAAAGCCGGCAGGAAAAACGAGATTGCAAAGAGAGGTGGAATTAAAAAAGGCCGGACGGACAAAAATGACGCCGCGTTTTATTGGCGCGGTCGCCGGTTGACGTTGTTTCGAATTAAAAACTGAAAAACCGAAAATAAAAGGAACAAAAGAAAAAAGAATAACAGATGCAAAAAAAGTGGACGAAATAAAAAGAGAAATCGCGAATCGTCGTGTGTCGTCGATCGACAGTCTCCGATTGGCAAAATGAATATTAAACTTGTCGTCGCTGCGAGCGTTCAATTGGCCGAGTCATATAATCGATAATCGATCAATTCATAATCACCGGTGGCGCTTGAGTATCGTAAAAGATTATACATCGCCGCGGCGCTTGACATGCGCGGCATAAATTATCCGTCGCTCTTGTATGCCCGTTTTGTTTTTGGCTTCCGAGGGCACGCTCGGCCGCCCGGCGAATCGCAATATTAGCTGGTGTTTCGAAATTAATTAAACATCATGTTCGGTTTATGTTACAAGGCCATCGCAAATATCTCCAGGTGCGCCGTCGTTGGCCGATAATCGTTGATTCGTTGGAATTACGCTGATGTTTTCAAACAGCGAGAATCGCCGGCTACAAGAAATTTCGTGTTTTCTTGTTTTCTCAAGAAACTCGTTTTTTATACATCACAACGTAGAAACAAAAAACTTACCCTGAACGTAGAAACTGATAAATAACTGAAAGTGACGTTTCAAGTTTGACCAGATCGATATTCATTGTTCGATCGCGGGATCGAATTGATCGGACCTCTGTGCATCGAATAAACGAAATTCGATAACGCTCCGGCGAGTATGCCATAAGGGGGATGAAGGGGTCGGGGGTTGGGGCATAAGGGGCGAGCGCAACACCGCGCGCGAGTATCGATTGTCGGCTCGATCGATCCGAGTTTGCGGAGGGTCGAATTCGTATTTCTCGCGTGTACGTGCGCTTTGCTACCTACGCGGGGGTTCCCGTAGCCATGGCAACCCCTAGACTACTCGCGCGTAACGGAAGAGAGACGGAGATGAAAGCCGCGCGGGCCACCGAGCGAGACGGGAGATCCTCTCACTTTGAGTAGCGCTGCTCCGATCCGCTCGCGTTTATCGCCTTGGACGTCCTCGGCTCCGAGCACGAACCTCAGGACCCTAAATTTGACCTCCGCCCGAAAGTCCCCCCGCGACGCGTGCCCCTTTGTCCCGGCCACCCATCGACGTCGCACGCAGACACGCGTGATCGATAGCTTTTTATTTACTTTTTATTTCTCGGTTGTTGTTGTTTTTTTTTTTTTTTTTTCGTTATCTCTTTATTCTTTATAGGTTATTCGGTACGAGTGACAAATTTTGAGATACTGGAAGACAAATGTGTTACCCCAAAATAACTCACCACGGTTATCCCGATTAGTGTAAATTCACGTTCTTGAATTAAAGAGTTTGAATTAGAGACTTTGCAAAGTTTAATGCAATTCAATCAGTCTTAATAAGTCATTTAGATACATTTATAAAACGAATTTTTTTTAATGAAAACATACGTTCAACATACGTTTATTTTCTTGTAATACTGTTTTTTTCAGTTTGGTTACGTGAAATTTACCAATTAATTTCGACGAGTGAATAGTTTGGTAACGGCAAGGAAAATTTGGTTAAAAATGTCGCGAGAAAACTATTTCGCCGGTTTTCGAAAAATTGTAAATTTGTCGCGGATGTAACGAAATACGTATGTCAACGTAGATTAGTTTATTTGTGGACGACGTCATATTAAACAAGTTTTCGCTTCAAAAAACTTAATAAACGTAAAAACGAAATTCGGAAACGAAACAAGTAGAGGAAATTCGCCATGGATTTCTTTTCTGCATTATTTTTTCCACAACAAATTTAAACTTGTGTCAATTACATTTTCTAAACGTTAAACTTACACCTACTCGTTTCCTGTTTTTAATTTTTATTTTCAAACTCCAGAACTGATTGTGATAATAATTTTTAAATTATCGGATATTACCTTAATCATAAACGTCCAACAAGAAATTTGATTTAGTCAAATTCATTTATTATTGGACTTTAAAGATACAGCTTTACATACTTTAAAGCAGAACAAAAATAAAAGAAAGATTAATGCTTAACCAAACTATTTTTTAAACGGTAATTAACGGTAATTAATCAAATGGTGCTTAATCGAGGAATTACAATTACCTAAGCCATTGATTCCATTAATTTCGATTCACTTTCTTTTGATAAGCTAAAATAAACGGCGACAAAATATCACGAGCAAACGAATAAATAAACAAATATAAAAACAAACATCGTCTACAAAAAGGTATTTCATAAAAAGAAAAAAAATCGAAACGTATGCAACACGATTGACATTCGTTTGAAAAGCCGACGAAAAAACGGTCTCTGAAAAAGCCGATCAGCTGATTGCAACAAAAACTGAACAAGTGAGATAAAATGACAAGGCGATTATTTAAATACGCAACGTCATCGGTCTTTAAGTGGTTAACATTGATTTTAAGGTTTACAAGAAAATTTGTTATTTGTGCATCGGAAAGACTGGTCATAAACTATCATCCTTTTTGTATCTCTCTTTTTACTACAATTATTCAAAATATGAAAAAAAAAAAAAAAAAAATTAAATAAATAAAAAAGAAATACAGTATGCAAGAAGTCTGCAACGTTTATTTGCAACGAATTCCATAAATTTGCAATCAAAAACAATATACTTCTAACGAAAAACGTAAACGAAAAAATTGATTATTTCATTTTATAACGCGCGATATAAATTCAAGTTCTGATTTTGATTGTTGATAAACGAAATGATAATTGATTGAAAATTCGTTGCAAATAAACGTTGGCAACTTCTTGCACATAACCGGTAGCGCGCGAACAATTTTTGCGCGACAAAGCCTTGCGAGTGTAGTGAATTAAATTGAAATTCGGGCGAGGAGCGCGCGACCCAGTGAGCGGCGTGTCGGCGTCTGGGTGGCCTTGATTGCGTCTAAATATACCCAGCCGGTACGTTTACCTTTGCTTAGGATTCGCCGGCAGACGCCACTGACCGTGCTCAAGTTTCCCGGCCGGATTCAATCGATCGCGATTTATTGCGCTAATTATGCCGGCCGACAAACGTCGCTCGCAGTAATTACTTCGCCCCGATTGATCGCGATTATCAAGTCACAATTGTCGTTTTACTTGGCCAACGCAAATGTAAATTACGATGAAATGGAATTCGGCAACTTCTTTCTCTGTATCGTCTGATGCAGATAAAACTTCAATTCAACGACAATGTCCAAAATCAAGAGGAAACTGGGAAACTTTTGTTAAAATCAACGTCCCGTTTGTTATCGTGTACTTATTTGCCAAGAAGTTCCGTGCGAAAATAATGTAAGTTTAAACGTAGAAAATTGGTTATATCATTTTTTAGGATCTAAGAAAGTGATAAAAATTCATTTATATAATTATCATAATTTACATGCAACGCTATACGTGTAACATTATATTTTTGCACTTATTTCTTTTAATTATGATTCCATTAGTATCTTGTCTTAATGCGCGTGTAAAAAGTTTCAATGAGTAATTAATTTGTTTTGCTAGATATTCGTTTCAGTGAACATGCGCCGGGAAAATTCGTTGGAGCGACTTTCCGGCCACTCGATGAGACGAAGATAACTTGCTATTTCAAACGATCGATCTCTGATTGTTGGTTTAACCCGTTATATGAGTTCTTGCCGGGGAGAGAAAATATTGTTACACATTATTTTCACCGTCACAGAAATATGTGTTACGACTTATCGAAACGCATAGTTATAATGCCAATATGTAAATATATAAAATATTCGGGTTGTTTTAAATATCCATTACTTTTACTGTAAGTAATTACATGTAAATAATTTATTAGATGGTCTTATATTATGTCAATGAAAGTATGAATTCTGAAAAATATCTTCAAATTATTTATCTAAAAAGAAGATTTCTATTTGAATATTTTACTAAAATGAATCTTTTTTTTTACAGTTAAAGAGTATTATTATTATTATTATTATATAATCATAATTACAAGTAAATAGTTACATTTTCATACGTGACATAGTATTTATATAACACAATTTTTCTATATAGAAAACATATTATTGTAGCATTAATATTTTATATTACAATGAGTTGTAATAAGTTACATTAATGCCATATTTTATGTTCCTGTTTTATTTTGACCGTATTGCAATTGATCCGCGAAAAAGTTGCGACTGTGTTGAGAATTTTCGAACGGATTGCCGCTCGGATTATTGCGTCGGTTGGCCCATCCCCCACCCCTTGGTTACTATACCTTTGCCGCCACGCGCCACCTTGTTTTCGTCATTCATTTATCGCCACCCCCCCCTTCTCCCTTCCTCGCCATGCTGTCCCCGTCCCCCTCCCGCAGCTTTTTTTCCGCCTCGATTCTTCGCGTAACTTTATCAAAGCGGATTCGGCCTTTGCGAATGATACTTTATTGTTCGTTCGCTTGCCTTCGTTCGTCCGGATCACCCGTTGACGTAGGTCATTTTCCGTTCGTTTCATCGTTTACGCCTCGACTCCCCCGTTTGGCTAATAATCGTCACGTTTCGAGTGATTTTCATTGACGTGTAATGCGGCAGTTTAACGTATTGCGACTGGAATAATTGCGATTTCAATAACAGCTAATAAAGCAGTTCATCCGAATTGAAATGTGAGACATTCCGTGCAAATCTTGTATCAGACGATTTTTTTTCTTTTTCTTTTTTTTTTTTTTGAATGATAAAAAACGCAAATTGTGGAACAAGTACTTTTTAAAATTTAAACAAAAGGCAGCTTTGCTATTAAAAATAAAAATTAGTTTCTGCATTCAAATTATGTAGTGCTTTTGATTTCGGTCATAAAAATTTAAGTTCGTTAAAATGAAATTACACAGAGAACTATATGGTAAAAGTTACCATTTTACCATTTGATTGTCTGAGTGTATCTGTTTCACAAAATGCAATTGTGTGATTAATTAAAGAAATTGTATTATTACAATAATGAAAGTATGAAAAATGTCTTGAGTTCTACTTCATATGCAATGAAAAAAATTAACCCATTCACTTTTTTCCCGAACTGTAACTTTTGAATTTAAAATTAGACGCACTTTGAATTGACCATCAAAAAGAAAAAAAAAGTATTGCAAACTTTCTGTGAATATTAAAATACGTGTAGAGATAAGTTTTAATAACATAGTTAATAAATTAAGATTGAACATTCCTGATACTATATCAACAATGCTTTCTCTGAAATTAATCGCATTTTAATTGAATTGTCCGATTATTTTTGCGTTACGAAAAGTTGGACGTCGTCTTGCGCCGAGTTAATGCGATTTGGAAGCGAGTTTCGTCAGTTGGTAAAAATGAAATTTCAGTTCTGGCGGCCCGTCTACCAGAGGCGTTATTATTATCTCAAGATGTCGTGTCGGATAACGCGACACAATAGAAATTTCTTCGGATAATGAATTTCAAGGACGTAGCGATGACGCAGTAGTAGCGGTCGATGTTGGTCAGACGGATGGAGTACTCACGCGTCGGGTTTCGCAATTTTGTCGAGATCCGAGCTCGGCTAACAAATTTGTCAACCCGACGTCAAAATACTTGTCCCACTGACGCTGCCTTTCATCTGAATTCCAAAAGAAATGACGTACTGTACTTTTCGCTCGCACGAATTAATTTCAAAATCAGAAATCAGCTGCTTGAAAAAGTAGTAATAATCATTACTGTCTAAACAAAAAAGTTGATTGCGTCAATAAAAAATTTATCGTTGAAAATTTGATTCGTTATAAATTTTAGTAGCAATACTTGTAAACGAGAAAAAGAAAAGCCAACTAATGAAAGAAGGAGCGGATATAAATTGACAAATAAAAACGAAAATAAATTGATCAAAAGCTTTGAAGCGTACTTGGCGGGGAGTGAAAATGTTTGAATAATTTTTGGGATTGCGTTTGGAAAAAGAATTGACAAACAGTTGAGCGAAAGCAGTCGAAAGAGCGGAAGGAATAGCGGGCGCGCGAATTAAATTGGAATTGCGAATGATTTTTTGCTTTCGGCCAGTATCGCCGCTAACTTTTCATCTAAAATTCATGCCACAAAAGGTTGCCAGGGGGCCCTTACATTTTCAAAAGGACGTCGACATATGCGAGGCGCGCGCGCGCGCGCCAACACACGCGCGTCGCGCCGCACAGACACACGGCCGCGCCGTTTGAAATTCATACTTGAGCTTCGATCGAGCTGCCGGCGAACGTTAAACTTCCCAATGCTACTTCTGATGATCATTTTGCAATTAATCTTTATCAGTTTCCAGTCGATTCCATTTCAACGACTTTTTCATTAACTTGAATCGCGATCGAGGTATCGGCCATTCGGACGATCTTGTCGAACGTTTTTTGTGCCCTGAGCCGTTTTGTGATTTTGTTAATAAGTCGTTAACACGCCAATAGTATGTAAGAGTCAACTTTTCCACTTTCGGCAATTTCAATTATCAATTTGACAATTTCAAAATATCAATTTTCAATTGCAATTGTGGACACATCGGAAAACGCAACTTTGAAGATGACAAATTTCAAATTGAAGTCATTTATTTACAAAATTTAAGTCAATAAAAGAAGTTTCCTTTTTTTAATTAATCTTCGAAGGTTTATAAGTTTTAATTGTTCTTATCGCCTTTTTACAAATGTAGTTACACTGTCGTTTTTCAGTCGGATTTGCAGATTCCATATCGTATTTTTAGAATAATAATGTTGAAAAATGTCACTCGTTGGACTAAAAATGACTTGATTAAATGACGTGGTTAATATTTTTGTACAGTCAATTTTCTAACGGAATCGCAGAATCGAAAGAAAAAAAAAATCAAACAAATAATTTTCTTGGTTTTTTTTCTATCTATAGTCGGTTGTCAGTCAATTAAAATCAGTCTTCATTTCGAATAGCCAATTACAGCAATGTTACAAATATAAACTCCATTTCAATAATTAGTATCTATTTACAGATATTTAATTTCAATTTACTACCTACGGTTGAAGCACATCAGACTAATATTATTAATGTACATACTAATTGCTCTTTTTTCTAATATTATGTCGCTACCAAAACTGATATTCAGTAATGAGAAAATATATTTGCTTTTGACATCCTTAGATCAACAAAGTTCATCAAATGAAAACAAAATTATCGCGATTGTCGTTGATTTAAAAGTATCGACATATTTGGATAACGAAATGTGAACAGTTTGCCCTCGTTCCATCAAAAGTTGAAAATTACACGTTTTTTTTAATTCAAGGTCAAGGGTCAGAGAAACCATTAATTTTAATAAATATTCGAAACGTCGACCAACACGATGCCGACGCAATTTGATTGCATACGATTCGTCAATCGGTTCAATTTGTTTTTCTTGTTGTTTTTCAATCGTATGCAGTTATGGACGAGATAAAAAGTGGCCACTTTTCCTCTCGACTTTACACTCGCGTATCTATAGGTTGAATACGTCGATACTTAATGTCGAGTGAAAATGTGCAAGTTTGGTAGGACCGTTTTCATTCGAGATTTTTAACCGCCGGCGCTCGCCGATAAATCACCTGGAACGGTAAAATCAAGCGTTTAGCCACCCCCTCCACCTAATAATAATCAATTCAAGTTGTCCGTGACTCGAACTTGCGTGCAACGTGTGTAAACGAAGCTATACACGCGGCGTTAACGTCATCGGTTGCGATGATTAAAATTTGCGTGTTCTTTCAATGAATTATCTTCTTTTCACTAATTTACATCATTCCAAATTAATGATTCGAATTATTTAAAAAGGTTCGGGTCATTAAATGTTTTAAGTTATTGAATTACGAAGTTGAAAATAATTTAAAATACCGAAAGGAAGGAAATTGTTTACAATTTCTAACATTTCATAACATGTAATACAAACCTGAATAAAATTACCTAATTAAAAGAAATTTCATCTGAAAAGTCATATAAAATTTACAGTTTGTCCCGCGAAAATGTCAAGACAATATTAATATAACAATTTCAACAAAAAATGTCAAGCGATTCTTTTTCAAATTTGCTTGCATATTATGAACTTCAAATTTGTTCAAAATGTTTCGAAATTGAAATCACGTGGATATCGGAACGTGAATCGAAATACATTTTCAATGCGACATCGATCTAATGCGCAACTTGTTACCTGCGCGATTGCGAAAATATAGCAAGCAGTATTTCGCCGTGAATAGACTTAGAAACAAAGTTTTTAATTTTCCGTTGCGCGTTAATCGCGCAATTCACGTCGCCCGGAAGTCCGATCAATTACCTCGCAACATCGCCCGGCTGATTAACGGCGGCATTAAAATACCGCGCAATGTTTATAAGTCAACATTGAAAAGTCGGCCATAATTTAGGGGTTCTTTTGTCAAAGATGAAGACGGACGGTCGTTTGCCTCGCGCCAAGAAGTTGCGAAGAAATGACGACAAACGGCTGCCGTCCTGCTCGCGCGCGGGAACGTGAAATATGCTGTTCTTTTAACAATTTCAGAGTAAACTGAAAGAACGTTAACAACCGTTTCGCTTTGATTAATGGCCATTTTGAAACGTTCACTGAGTCACGGCAACTTCCACCGCGAGTCATTTATTTCTTCTTCCTTAGTCCTTTTTTGATAATTAGATTATTTTTTTATATTTAAGCCTGGGAGTAATTTATAGTTTTGTCTACTTTAACGTTTCGACACTTTTATGATTACAAAAGAAGCGCATGATTTTGAAAATGAATATGACTTTTTCGATTGAAAGATACTTTGTTGATTTATATCCAATAAATTTAACGTTTAATAATAAACATTGGCAACTTCAAATGCATGATTTTTCCCCTTTCTTTTTGATCGTGTACTTGAAAAATATGGTATATACTGTTGATGTTATATGGGTGTTAAGGGTTAGGTTACGTTTTTTTTCCATTTCATGAACAATCTGTTGAATCAAGTTGTTTCAGATTAATTATCGTTAATACATCAAATCTTCTGTGCCGACGTATCACATTTTATATGCCCTTTGAGTGTTTCAAAATTAACTTGATAATGTGCGTCGTAGCCTGCAGGCAACGAAAATTTCTATTTAATTATTTGCTTAATTACACGGTTGAAATCTTTTGTTGCTCATTTTTGACGTCGATCGTCGGTATATTGATCAAACTTTCCTATACACAATTCACTTAAATTTGAATTTAAATTAAACGTTGTTTTCGGAGAGTAAAAATATTAATCGATACCGTGCGCAAAGTTGTACTTCGCGCACTAGATACTCATTATTAATTTACGTAGAAAAAATTAAATACATAATATACGAGTTCGAACTTTGATAAAATTTCATAAAAATCTGTGTTATTTTCTTTGCAAGTTTTGTAATAATTGCAATAAAAAAATACCAACGTTTGCGTACAGTGTTTTATCACTTTTTATGTAGTTGAAGTTTACAACGTTTATTAATAAACAAAAATCAATTATTTATAATTGAGTAACATATATAGTAATCGAAAATGAAAAAATTATATCTTCAGACATAACAGACTTTTTCTATAGTTATAATTTACACGCGACCAACGAAGTGCGCAATGTAATCGCTTTGCGCACGGGCGCGAAAAGTGAGTACTTTGCGCAGTACTCACAAATGATTCGTTTTTCCGCCAAGCAATTTACACGACTCTTCGTACGTGCTTAAAACGAAAGCAAGTGATATCGAACATTCGGGCGAAGAATGCTGCAGACGGTTCGCTGCGAATAGGTCGTTCGTATCGAGCGGAAGCTCCGTGTTGGAGTGTATGTCATAATAACCGAAGCCCGGTTGTATCGTAATGCGCACGTGCTCGCTGGCATTATGGCGCGATGCAAACCCGCTGTCCGTTGCAAAGCAGCTCCCTCGGGCTGAGTCGCTAATTCGGTTAGAACCAGCATTATTACCAATTTCGAATCACAGACTCGTAGCTGGATTTATTGCCTCGTTGCGACCAGCGACGAACCGGATTGCTACATGCGACCTATTGTTCTTTACCTGCACTTGCGAAAATCAAGATACGATCAGTGACCCGCGTTGCCGTTTCGATACCAACAAACCTCGCTAATGTTTGACTGTAAATGACGCTCAAGTTTCCAACGTTTGTTACTAAACGAAAATGAAATTTAATCATGTGCAAGAATTTTGCAACGTTTATTTGCAACGAATTTTTAATAAAATCGTGTTTTAGTAACTAAAAATGTTCACTTTCGATTTTAACTTATTTTATTGGATTATTTCTAATGAATTTTTGTTCACTGACACGCGTTGAAAATTTCAGATGCATGATTATAACTGTTTGGTTTCTAACAGATTAATACGTGTGTATCAAGTTAGATAATAAAGAGTTTGACGTTACACAAATTATCTGCATATAAAAATTGTTTTTATCTACATCTAAAATTAATCAGAAAAGTAACAAACCTCGCTACTGGAGAATCCAAACTTTCCGCGCGTTATTAAAGTGCATAATTAGTTTGGTGTCTCGGGAAAAATCGGAAAATCCGTGACCTGTGCGGACAAGCGGTTGAATATCATTTTTATAAATACACGGCCGTTATATTTAAACGATGTAACGCGACGAAATTTCAATCACTATTATTAACCGCCGTTATGTTTAGCGATAAAACAATCCGACGCGAAATCGACTCGTCGATGGCACGTAACAAAGAAATAAGAGCTGCAAAGTGAAATTCGATTCGATTAATCGAACGGCCAACTAATTTCACGGCGATTCCCGGGCGAGCTCCCGAGCGATCGTGAAATTTCGCGCAAACTTGGCGAAGAATTTCGCGAAGCTCGGCCCGAGTTTCGCCGTGGCTCGTCAAAGTCTAATACTTCGGCAAAACGACCGCTAAATGTCAACATAATAAAACTTGGGCCGGGCCAAGTTTCAATCTCCCGGCAGCCGGAATCGAAACAACAAAGACACGGGACAAAGCACCTCGCCGGCACGTGAACTCGGCGAAAAGTTTTGCGTTATTAATGATAACGGGTCGATTAAACAAAAGGCGCATATTTTCTCGACAACGCGCGATAAATCATTCCGCAGAGATGATGTAAATCGTTTAGTTTGCATCCGGATCATATAGAGCGAAGAAAACAGAAGAAACACTTTGTATAATTATGTATAAGAAGTTCCATATGTACATAATATACGGATTTAAACTTAGATAATAAATGTTGAAAAAAAAATTTGCTGTTTTCTTTGTAAGATTCCTTTAGTTCAACAAAAAAACATTAATATTGATATTCCGTTAATTTTTTGCAATTTATAAACACAAATTGTACAATAATTCTTCCAAATTCGAACTCGTATATTATGTACGTACGAAACTTAATACGAAACGTACGAAACTTAATTAATTAACATTTTAAATCAACAAATCTGATCAATTATTTCTAACGATTAAATCAATTTTATTAATCCTTACTGTAAACAGTCTAAGGACTGCTATATTTACAGTCTACAATCATTACTGCTGCACTTCATTATTCTTAACAAGTAGCAATAATATCGTAAACAAATATCAAACATTTTATATTGATTAATAATTTTTACGACAACAATACGAAAGAACAAAAAAATTCCATACGCGATAAATTATTTTTTCTTCCGTAAACCGGAATTTCATTCACGCAAGCACCATCGCGAATGATAATCAATCGCGGAAAGCAAACTTTTTCGCAACAATTATTGACGCGCAATAAAATCCAGCCCAACAATTTCACGCGAGCGAGTTCAAATCTGCGCGGACCACGGCATAATTCCCAAAACAACGTCGATCGCGTATAATGGAATGCGTTTGACAAAATCGACAAATGCCGGATTAGCGATCGTCGCGGCAGCTGTGGCGGAGCGCGCGCTACAGCTTTTTAATTGTTTCGTACAAAACGCGCATCCGAACGAAACGAGAAAAAAAGAGAAGACAACAAAAAGGACTATCAATAAATAAAAAAAAAAAAAAAAAAAACTGACCGGAAACAACGGTGGGAGGAGCGGGGCAAATGAAACGCGAAGCCAAACTGTGAAGCGAGGCAAGAGCTTGTGGCGATTCGACCGCTCTGCAACGTTAACTATTCAATAACAATGTCAAAATGCCGAAAAAAAGTCGCAAACGGGGAATAAATAAAATGTAAAAAATCAAGCCCGCGAGTGCCGTTCGATTCGCGTGCTGCTGTTCGCGTCATTTC
>JABFOV010004524.1:0-13752 GCA_022817685.1 Aradophagus sp. ZL-2020 | reverse complement strand
TTTAGAAGTTAGATATTGAAAAGATAATTTTTAAAAATAGTTAAAAAAAAAAAAAAAAAAAAAAGGAAAAATATGGAAAAATGCATAAGAAAAGACAAAAAAGGAAAAAACGTTTTGTAGGATTTTGGAAAAAAAAATTTAATGACTTTAGTCGGTAAAGTAGAACTAATATTTAAACTTGAGAATTGAAAGTAGATATTTGAAAGAAAATTGCACTTATTGAAACTCACGCAAGTATACATTTTTTTTTTTTTTTTTTTTTCAATAACATTTTACTTATTAGCTGTAATACAACAATGTTGATGAAATGAACTCCGAAAAAATGTGTTTGTTTCGTCCGGAGGTCGTTTCAGCTTGAAATATTAACCTCAAAATGTTGAACTAATATAAATATTAATGCTTTATTTACATGCTTAAGACTCCATTTTTACAGTAGTTGGATTAACTTCAGAAAAAAACGTGATGGATTCATTGAAGATTTTTTTTGCAACGTTTAATTCAACGTTTGCTTGAAGTGACAATTTGTTTCCACTTATCTGCCAAATTCAATTCAAAGTTATAAATTGAAAAATGAAAATAATCTTACTTTAAAAACTCCACTAACACTGACATAAAACGTCTTATTTCTCAGAATGCATTTGATGAGTTAAATTATTAATGACTGTCATTAATCGTTTATACAAAAAAAAATATCAATCATTGTAGATTAACACTCCCGACCTAAGCTTAGACGTAACGAGATTACGCCTCCAATCACTTTGAGGTCGATAGATAAAAAAAAAACGTAAAATCATCGGTTTTTTGAAAATTTGATAATTCTACATTTTTCTTTCATAGAAAAAATAAATCATGACTTGCTGTAAAATACGTTTTGCCATTCTTTTAATTTGATTATTTGATTATTTGAATAAAGAAAATAAATTTTCACGTTAAATTATAATTAACAAGTTGTAAATTGTCTACATAAAATTTGTAAAGAAATTGTTGTCTTATTGACAATAAAATTGATTTTTGAAATGAATTGATTTTAAAAATTCTTTTTTAAATGTCAACAAAATGTTGAATTAGTCGCATATTTGCCCTGCAATTTGATCGATTCAACCAAATCTTTTTTTCTTTAATGTGAGCCAAAGTTCTGTCAATATTTGCAACGCGAGACAGAAATAATTCCGAGTCATACAACAAAACAAATAGAAATGTCAATAAATAAAATGTCAACGTCAGTTATCAAAAGTCATTTCCTGAAGCAATGGTATCCGGCGTGCAAACAACTCCCCTCCCCTTCTTTTTCATTTCTCTTTTTTTCAACTTATGTCATGAAATTTACGACCGCGCGGAGAATTCTTTCTCCTTTTTTGCGGAAACTTTCAACAAACTTTAAATTAATCAAAAAAATTGAAAAATATGTTGAGTGAAGCTAAATTTTAAACGAACGGCGATAAATTTTTAGTCGATCAATAAAATACAAATTATTAAATACTTCCATCTGAGTGAAATAAAAAAAAAAAAAAAAACCTTGAATACTTCACTTCACTGACTGTCCAGTTCAGTAACAAATTTTAATTGTTTAAAAAAAAATTAATTACAACGAACTTGACTGCATTCGGTTAATTTATATCTCGCGTTTCGACATTTGTTATATCACGAATAATAAATAACTGAGTATTACGTAGGGATAATGTCCAATACAATTCTGTAATACGTAATACCATGCAGCGAGAAAAATAATCGTGTCATCATGCTTTGTTTCCTTTTCAATTTCAACTTAACTCAACTTTTTCTTGTGATCATAAAAAGGTATTCTCTCATAAAAATATTAAAGATTTGTTTTACAAATAGAATTAATTATTTTCATTGAAAAATATATTTTTAACTCAATCGGAATAATCCAAATGTATAGTTAATTTTTTTTTTATAATAAAAAGAAATTCGTAGAGCCAAACTTCAGTTCTAAAAATCGAGAGCAGTACAATGACCCTTGAAGACAAAAATAGCCCGATTTTTTAATTGTTAATCATTGATACATGTAAATTACCACGGTATCATCGTCACCTCAGATGGCCCTGTACGGTTTAAGACATTTTAATTGTAATCTTTCGTGACCGAATAATTATTCCATTCATTTAGCGAAAGTTTATCATTTTCATACGTAATCTTGAAAGGTTCTTTTCAAAGTTTGCAATGCTTTTTTTACAGCAAAGTCAAATTTCACGTACTTTTGTTTATTTTTTAATCAATAATAAATATGTTCAATAAATTCGAATAATATAAATTAAATTTTAATAAAATACAATCCCAATTTATATAAAATAATAAAACAACCCGAAATATAATTTCAATACCAAAAAAAAAAAACTAGGGAAAAAGGTATTTAAACTTCCGACCCAAAAAAAAATGTCAGCAAAACTAATCGTTTTTCGTTGTCAAACAAAAGTTGACAACGTGATTTCAAGCGGCGCATTTCGGCCGCTTATCGCGTCGCTCGCATTTACGCTCCTCGCCGCAAAGCCCCGAGCGTACAATAATCGCGATGTAGCAGCGTTCTTTGTGAAATGACACATCCGCAGATAATGCGAAGACAAAACAACTCGCGGCCGATAAACAGCTCGGGTGCCATTGATTCCGTGACTTTTCAGCCGCGATAATGGCCTCGCGTTTTCCGCGGCTTTTTAACCGAGCGCACACTTTGACCGACCAGCGACACTGAGACGGCGCGTACGAACGAGCGCGGCACCATGGCACGTGACGTTCTCAGTGCTCCGGCGATAATTCGCGGGCGAAATTGCGAAACGCGGAATCGCTGTGGAAATGGGACAACGAGCGAAAGAACGAGCCGTCGCTGATAAAGCCGCTTGCGTATTATTCAATTAATCGCCGACTATTGTCGAGCCTATTTTATCAACTTTGGGAGGGAACGGTACATAATTACTTTTCCAGCCAACTGTTTTCAATGTGAAACAAATACACGGAGAAAAAAAATCTTAGCAAAGCCTGCTCGAAAATTCATTACACGTTACTAGACTGATATATTAAAGCTGGGAACAGCCACACATCTTTTGCTTTTCGTTTCACTGAGAAAAATTTTATCCAATATCAGTTGTTGTTACCCGACCACAACTGCAGATTTTCTGTTGGCACAACTGTAAGTGACATGAATAAATTTATGTTGATCTGAAATTTGAACAAATTATCGATAGGAGAATGTAGCCTCAATCTAATATAACTGATCTCGCGTATAATTATTTTTGTAATTATTCGCAACATATTTTACCCTCAAGCTCACAATAAACGCTAAATATTTCTTCAGTTCACTTTCTCAACGAACGATCAAATAATCGTCAAACGGCGTTCATTGCGCGGCCTCGAAAACTCAAAACCAAGAACTCATTTATCAAGATACCTCGCCGATCGCAAGTTGCATCGACGGAAACAAGTTTGCGCCAACAATTTAATTGAAACCTTTCAATTAAACGAGTATTGAAATTTAAATACTCACGTCGGATTATCAGCCGATTCCATAAATCAAGCCGTTAATTTCGTCCGTCTTTGAACGTGGAACAAAATTACACGGCGAATAAACAAACAAACAACGACGTTTACAACGAGTAATGACAAAGCTGAACCGCGCTCAAGTAATCTCGTCACTTTTCTCGCGCGTGCAAAACGTTTTAATGCCTATTCAAAAGAGACGGTTTGCGTGCAAAATCAATTTCTGTCGAATGTATTCCTTTTGAATCGCTTCTTAAGAAAAACATCCTCCTTACTAAGAACAAAACAAATCGTTCGTCATGAAAAACGAAACATTCTTGCCGGAAGAGTAAATGTTTTTGGTACAACGAAAATCCACAAGTATTTATTTCGAAGAATAAAGTAAAAAGAAAGCGAGAAAGAATAAACACTCGTTCGAAAGTAAATTAATGTTTGTAATTTGGAATTAGGAAAAAAAAAGTGATACGCAAACGATAATTTCTTCAGTGAAAGACAAAATATAATTTATCAATTTGACCTTCAAACGACCTTGACAGCTTTCGCAATGTTTTTATTTTAAGGATACGAAACCTAATAATTATCATTTAATTAAACAATACGAAAGCTCGAGCCGTTCGTCCGATTTGTTTACAATTTTTTAAAAAATCGATTTTTTTTCAATCCCATTAACAAAACGAACTGATTTATACATAACTTGAACTAAAAAGAGTCGAAATTAATAAATTACAAAGCTCTGTTTTAGTGAACTTTTCCATTTGTATTTTACACGTAACAAACTTTTCGCACATCTTTGCGATAATTGTTTGATACGTGATTTTGAATTTCGCGGTCTCCGTCGGTGCTGCTCGACTGACACCGGGTATATGAGCACGTAGTGCAGACGCTCTTCCCGTTTGCTGGAGATAACGCTAACGAGTGCCTGATAGTGGCATTGCCAGTCTAGACGGTTCATTACAATTTTTACCCTTTTTAAATCGCCCTTGCGGTTAACGCGTCGCGTATAAATAACTCTTCGCCGGGCGCTTAATCAAGAGCTATACGCACTCGACAAATTAAAGATCGTACGTGAACGCGTTATACAGGGTGGGCTGCGATTATCGCCGCGACTTTTATTTCAAGCTTTCTTCCTTTTTTCACACGATTCTCCTTTTACATTATGAACAAATATTCAAAAATGTATTGAATAATGAGAAATGGTACAACAAATAAAGAAGTAAGAAAATTTATATTTATTATTATGTATATAAAATATATATAAAATATACGTATAAATAGTGTACAACAGAAAGATTATAAATAAACTTATATTAAAAGCTACAAAATTAAAGTAAAGCCGGTGATTCGAAGTAAGTAGATAACAAAAGATTGTATGTATATATATAAAGTTTGAAAATTATATTTTATCATGTAAAAGTTAAAAAAGCTTGAGTTTGATCGTTAATTGAAAGGAATATTACAAGTTTTTCTTAACGGATTTTCGTTTTAAAATCTCGGAGCCACTCTACTAATAGTGCTTTTCAATCTGGATTTGTCTTAAACTTTTAACTCCAATCCGATTAACGCTCGGCTTTTAATTCCAACGAATGTTTATTAACGAATCTGCTTGCGGATCAACTAAATCCCTATTAAAAGAAATCCTTAAAGTTTGCCAAAATACTCGTTTGGTATTAAATATCGTACAATCAAATTATTCGATTGTTCAGTTGAAGGAGTTTTTTATTCATATCTTTTTTCATAAATTTTATTTATATTACATATAAAATAAGGAAAAGAACTTTTCAAATATTATATTTATTATATTGAATATATTGTAAAATATATTCATTCATTTTTAAATAAATTTTAAAGGAAAGGAGAACAATATTGAAAAAGTAAAAAAGAAAAAGAACGAAACATGTCGAATTTAAAATAAAAAACGGAACTTGAAAATAAAATAAAAAGAAAAGAAAATAAAAAGGAACTTGAGCCGAGCTCGGATTTGTTAATTTTTCGACACATGGTACATCCGCGCTGACACCGTTTCGAACGGTAAGAAAAACATTGCCTCATCATGTGCAGAAAAATTTCGCTTCAATTTTTCAAGCGTCGCGCGTATCGACGCCCGAAACCACGCTGGCCAAATTCCATTAAACGCGCCAAGGAAACGATTTCTTACGATTTCATTGTCAAAAGTTCAATCTTCAATTCACTGCGATACATTTGTAACAAGTTGAACATTTAATTGCGAGACGCTTGCACTCTTTCAAAGACCTAGCAGCAAAGATTTTGAAGATAAATAAATAAATTTTGAATAAGAATTATTTCCTTAATTTAGGCTGCAGTTTTTGCAATATATTATGTATTGTGAATTTGTTCTTTCGGTGCATCTATTCATTTGCTTCTGATTGTTATGACAGTTTATAATGAAAAATGGCTCGATTGAAAACCAATTTAAAAAAATACTATTTTCAGTCCACTTGCTGCAAGTCGATTCTATTTATCGCAATAAGATATCAGTTCACGTTATAAGAAATTCACTTGTTTGTATCAAAATTTTACATCAATAACAATTAATGCCATAATCGGTCTGAAAAATTCGCAAATACTCATACTTTATTACTATTAAGGACAAAAAGAATTTACTAGCGTCAAGTACATCGTCAAATAATATCTTATTGCAAGTGGAATATTCTTGCAACAAATGGAACACAAAACATATACTCTCAATGTTTATTAAAGTTTAGTCAAATAAAACTGAAAAGAAAGGAAATAAAGAGGAAAGAAGTGAAAAAAATTAGATTAAAATAGAATTTTTTCGGGCGTTTCAGTTAGAAACAAAGAACGGTTTTTCCTTTTATTTTTTCTTTTTCCTTGTTTGCAGAGTCCTTTAATTTTTAATTGACGTTGCAGAGAAAAATTAGCACCAGGTATAAACTCAAGTTACGACGTAATACCGTGCATTATCCTATTGTCCGCCGTCGGCTGGTGGAGTATTACGTATCGTCGTGCGATGCAGCCCGTTACACATGCAACGCGATTAAAACGAATCAACCGACATTGACGGAAAATTAATTTTTCACTGCACCTATTATTCATCGCTGACAATGTTTGTTGGAAACGCGTTTTTATTTTTTTTCATTTTACTTTTTTACAACGGGTTTTCTTTCTTCTTCTTTTGACTATTTCACTAAAATAATTTTTCCAAAAATATAGTTCAATGACTTTTATTAAATTTCCATTGATTTTCATTACAAATATTCTTCAATATTCTGTGTAATTTACGGATAAAAAAAAATACGTCCCATTTAATTTACACTATAAAAATGCATATTTAATTCATATTTGAAGTCATGTATCAGAAATTATATCAAGAAGCAAAATCAATAAAAATAAAAACAAAAATTGTTCAGCAATTGGCAAGTTTTTAAGCAAAATTTATTGCTTGAATAAATATTTAAATAATTGAACAAACGCATGAATGAATAAACGAAAATAAATAATGTATGAGCGTTCAAACAACTAAACAAATCGGCTAATAAATAAAATTAAAAAAAAAAAGTAAAAATAAAGAAACGAAAAAATTGAAACAACGAGGAACAAACGAACGACCAATCAATCAATAAAATGTGCAATAAATGAGAAATAAAGAGTGGGGGAGAAATTGAAAAATAAACGAAAGCAGGCGACGTGACGAAAAGGGACGAATCGGTTTAGGTGGAAGAGAAAGCGCTCGCACGGCGGTTAACCGCAATTTCCTCGCGGCACAAAGTGAAACACATTGCTGGCCGCTCGCGCGTCGCGTTTCTTCCTCTCGGCCGTTTGCCCCCCGAGCGCGTCCTTTTTTCGCATTTCTCTCACGCAGGGGGGCAGCGCGATCGATATGCACGCGACATCGGCGAGGCGTCACGATGCAACGCGTACGCGCATATGTCATGGGTACACGTGTACGTCGGCCACGACTCCGCTGTCAATCAATAGAGGCAACACATGTGGCTACGCGTACTACGACGCTTTACGTTTATCACCGCGTTTAGACCACCCTACGCCGACTTTCCCTTTCGTCACGGGTCCCTCTCCGCAAACACCCGATGCAGCCACTCGCATATTGATCGTAAACGCTCGCAAAACAAAATCAAGAAAGGAGAAAGAAGAAGAAGAAAAGTAACACGTCCGCGGCACGACGCGTCGTTTTTCATTCGATCCCCCCCCCCCTCCGGTCAGGACAGTTGTTACACCGAGAGAAATTTTATCATCATTACAACAAATTACACTCAGAAAAATGAGCCACTAAATTTTACTGTTAAAACAGTATTTGAGATGTATTGAGCATAAAAAGGGCAGTATTTATTGTGCAAGTTGTAATTTTTACATACAAGAAATTTGCAACGTTTATTTGCAATGAATTTTTAATAAAGTATCATCTCAACGCGATATAAAATAAAACAATTAATTTTTTTGTTTACTTTCTTTGTTAGAAGTATATCTTGTTTGATTGAAAATTTATGGAATGTGGAATTTGTTGCAAACTTCCTGCGCATCAATTTTTACTTTTTTTATGCTTAATACATCTCAATTACAGTTTTAACAGTACAATTTAGTGGTACATTTTTCTGTGTATCACAAATTTTACTATAATCTATTTGAAAAGTGTCGTATTACGAGAATATTGATAAAATTACAACCATTTATTGCACATCATAAATAAAATAACTGTTGAGTCAGAAGTAAAATTTTTGTTTAATAAAAAGTCTTTAAAAAAGGAACCAAAAAAGTTAGATTTCTTGTGTAAGACAAAAGGAAATTATTGAAATTGTAAGAGAGGAATGTATAATGTTTAAAGACTTTTCTCCTTTATTTTGTATGTGCGGGATTTTGTCAACATATGTTTCGCAGGGAAAAGATCCGTTGAATAATTCATTCACCAAAAAAGAAAATACAAGCGAGGAGGATATCTTGACCCAAGAGATTAAATGGCCGAGGAAAGAAAAATTATTTTCAACGAGTCGAGATTAGGTTTTGAGCGAAGCAACAGGAAAACAATTTTGTAGCTCTTGATCTAAGAATAATATTTCACGTTTTCTGTGTTTTATTACTATTATTATTAATATTTACACGGTTATTTATTACAACAAAATAATTTAATTTTATTTTAGAATGAAATTAATTTAATATAAAACAATTTATTCTTAAAAAAATGTAATAATAATAAATAATAATAAATAAAAAATAAAATACTCAAAATTATGACGTACGAGTAAATTATAATTACATTACAAAATTATATAATAAGTATAATGTTTACAAACCCTATGATTTTTAGAAATAAGTTTACTGAAATAAGTTTTGTAAATCAAATCATTTTGTGTTTAATTCTAAATGACTCATCTGATGTACATATTACTATTGAACGATTCGATTGATTGAAGACAACATTGATCGAATGATCGAGAATTTTTTTAAATTTTCACGTGTGTCCATTATAACTTATATCCATCTACATTATACATTCAAATATAAGAAATTTCATAAATGAGATTTTCCTCTTAAATTTATATTATAATTTTATTATAAAGATTTTTTTAATAAAATCATATTTGTTAATTCAAGGATTATTTATCTATTTAAAACAAAGTCAGACCTTAAATCAAGACAATGCAAAAAATTTTTGCTATGAGATCCTCAAAGATAACCTAGTGACTACTTAAAACAAAGTAAAAAAATTTAAATCAAAACAATCCAATAACTCTTTTGAACGCAAGTTCTAAAACGACAAATATTTTGGCAGATGCTGTCGGTGAGTCCTGGAATGGAGGTTGGCAGTGGAGGTCACAGTGCATTGAGTGGAGGATTCGAAGGTGCTTTGGCGGGCGGTAGCGCAGAAGGCGTGCAAGAAGCCATGTTGGCGGCCGCGAGGGATCGCGCGATCCGGCAGGACAGTGTCCGGCAGGACCTCGCGCTCGACCTGCCACCTAGACTGCAACTTCCAGACGGCGAGGAGCGTCCTTACGGCGCGCACACCGCCATCCATCTTCGCGATCCCGAACAGGTTAATGTCATTTGTAAATGTAAATCCAACGTCCTTCGTGCTAACCCAGGAAATTGGCCTTCCATCTTACGACGAGAGGATGAAAGTGATAAATGCCTCTTCCCCGTTGCACCAGCCGAAGGCTCGCTTGATTTTTACCCATCAACACTGCGAGCCCAACATTTGTTACTGACTTTCAAATCCTGGCCAAAGTTATTTGTATCGTGTCATGCATGCTAATTACGTGAATGAATCTTCAAAACGTATTGCTAGTAATTAATATCAGTCGTAAATTGTTATTAGTTGTTACATTTAAATTACGTTTAAAGTATTGTTAAATTTTTTATCGTCGAAATTGTAAAACACAAGTTTCCTTGTGACTGAGATGCTGAGGAAAGTTTGTTGTAAGACAAAAAACTGCATTTCAAATGCTCATGCAAAATACATACGCTAACTCAGTACGTTCAGTAGCCTTTCAACATCATTTATATCTGAATTCTGTGGTGGAAATAGCAATAATATTTTGTACTTAAAAATAGTTAAATGCATTTATAAAATCAAATAGAACGTTTATTCATTTTGATGTTAGTAACGATGAATGTTTACTATTTCTAAGAGAGAAATTGTGTGTTAAATTTTAACACTTTTGATTACTCCAAATTTATCGTTCTCTCACGGTATGCTGTTATCCTAGCAATCGATACCGGTTTGGCGTATTGACTTACATTATATGGTTGTTGCCGTGTATCTTATCAGAACCATGTCTAACAGGTGCTAATGTTTACAGGAAAGCGAAATTTATCAGAAGTGTGTGCGGCCGCCACCCAACCGTACGGTGTTCGATAGCGAGAGTCCGCCGCCCTACCGGAGTCAGTCGGTATTACTCGAGCCGCCGGAACGGATAGTGCGCTGCCACAGTGCCGGCAGCTCGCTACTAAGGGTGTTCCGTAAGTTCCCGAGCGGTGGCTCCGCGACGTCCACGTCGGCGACCATCACGGCAGCGACGCCAGCGCCACCGTCCAGTGGCGCTAGTGGCGCGAGTACCGCGCGGCGGCTCACCCTCTCGAGTTATTCCGAGTCGAGTAGCAACCTGAGCAATCTGTCCAGCCTGACGGTGGTGCCTTGCGAGACCGACGAGAACCAGCAGCGCCATCAGCACGTCTGATCCGCGCCGTCCTCGTCGTCCTCGATCGCGTGACACGAGGGGCACGGGGCATTCCTCAAGACTGATATATGACTCGCGGAAAACACTTCGGGACTGTCTCGATCGGGCCCCAAACGACTCGCCCGAGGTCCCTCGTTCCCACGAGCGTACGTTCCGTTCGATTACAGAACGACCAGCGATAAATAATTTGTAGCAAATTTCAATTACAGTCCTCTTACATTCACAAAAAGTTGTGCCAGGTGACGAAACTCTTGGCTCAAATGACGTTCGTTTCGATACAACGCTGAGATGGGAATTTTTTTTCTTTGAAATTAGTAGAGTGAAGAAAGTCTGTACAATCGGCATAAGAATTGTTTACGCGGTAATGTTCATCAGTTTTGTAAGTCTTAAACGAGGAAGGATATTTTTGTGAGTGCAGGCCGGACTCGCGTCAGTGATAAGGAATTAATTGGTGATTGGAGTAGTTTTGTCTGTAAATTAAATGAAAATAAGGTACACGATTATTAAACTAAGGTGAGCTTAATGGTCTATTTTGAACGTGTGCAAAAGGTTCGCAATACTTTTTACAACAAATTATAGTGGAAATATTAATTTAAAAAATATGATATAATGGTTCATACTTTATTCATAATATTTTGATACGAAACTTATGTTTCTTATATATTGGTCGACTAAAATGTAACCTCATTTTTAAAGTTAAACGCTTAATTTGTTGCAAAAAAAACGTAATAAACTTCCTGCACATGTTCTCGTCTTGATTGTGTACCAATTGTTAAGTACAAATTTATACTTTTAGATGTATAATTTCATTACATTTCACAAACGTGCCACTTAAAAAACTGGTACGTGTGTTTTTTTTTCTTCTTTTCTTTATTCATATTTTTATATTAAATGAAATAATATGTTGTCTTAACAAAGATTTTTTTTAGACTTCAAATTCTTTTTATGAAAATAGAACCTTGTCGGTGTTTTTAATTTTCTCTTTCATCATTACGTCGTCCGACAACTTCAATCGCCAAAACTGTGATAAAAAAAAAATTACAAAGTTAAAAATCAGATTATAAGATCACAACGATGAATCACGACGATGTTAAAGTCGCGAATATTTAGATGGAACGAGATTCGTACCAACGGAGCTCGTAAGATCACTAGCGTTTTACGAAAAGCACGTAGAAGAGATACTTAAAGACGGCAAGGTAACGTCACCCGAGCTGTGCAATAACAGAACGAAACGCTGGGACTCGAGTGAGCGCCGTATTGGGGCTCGAATGGCAAAAATACAGAGAGTACGAAAGCAAGTAAGAAAGATATGTTGCGACTGAGTGATAAAGAATAAACGATAGTGAACAAGAAAGACAGAAAGAAGCAAGCAAGAAAGATCATGAATGCTGACCGAACGCCTCCTTTTTATGCGAAAGATAATAAGCGAGGTCGGCAAATTGGGAAAAAGTTTTTTCATTTGTTCAAGTTCCGTGGGATTTTGTCCTTTTGCGATTATAAAAATATAGGAAATTATTTATTGGCAATATTGCGGGACTTGTGAGATTGCATGTGTGAGTGAGAATGTTTATCCAGTTATGGAAGAGGGGATTAATATCAAACATTAACGTTTGAAAAGAAAATGAACGAGTGAGAGAATGAACGAGTGAGAGAATGAACGAGAGAACGATAGGACAGGAGAAAAAACGTAGTGCCAAGTGCGAGGAACTCTGTAAATAATAGGTTAGGTAGTTCAATATCGATATGATTATTATTGACTAAACGATTATGCTACGTACCGAATATCAAGTAACACGCATAAGATACGCAGAGGCCGTTTTGGAGGACAGTTAATTCCGAGAACGCGGACTGACTTCTTCATGGTGGTCCGTCATTTCAAGTTCGGGAATCTGAAAAGCTTTTGATCACTGACAGGTGGCGCCTGTGCATCCAGTCGATGACGTCAGCGAGTGTGCATGCGCCATTTGTCTGTCATTAAGTGAGAGAAGGTATTCCCGTTGCTTTTACTCGCCTTTTTTTAATCTTTAGAGAAGCAGGATAAATAACGAACGAGATTTTGTACGACGAAACAATTCGTTCAATAAAAAACAAAGAAAGAATGGCGGAAATTAATTATTGTAAAAACCGGATCACTGTGAGGGGTTTGCCTATATATTTTCTTTGCTAAACATTTTCTACGTATTCTTTTGACATTCACGTTTTAGTGATTGAAAAACACGAATTTAAGCAAAGTCAATCTTATTGTACGTATTGTTTAAAACAGTCAGTGTAATAGAGGGCGCGCACGATTCCGCCCGACCGATGTCAAGGCTACCATTTATAATTATTATCTCTCATTATTCTTATTCTTATTATCATTATTATTATTTCACGGCTACCTTTATTATTATTATCATTATCATTACAATTATTATGATTATCGATATTACTATTATTATTACTATTATAATTATGATTATTATTATCGTTTAAATAGATAAGGTCTCAGTTTTTGATCACATAGGATAAGACCTGCCTCGAACAGAACGGAAATCGACTGATTCGATTGTCAAATTAAATGATTACTTTTAATCCTGCCAAATTTCGCGCGCTTACTGACAAATCTCTCGAGTCCTCTGATACCTCAACATAGCGCTTTCATTCGTTGTCACGATTTTCGATTTCTGTTCATCAGTCGGGGCCAGGTGTGCGACAAAACAGTTCAAGACAAGTCACCAATTATTGTAATACACAAAACCACAGACAAATAGGTATACAAACAGAAGATAAAGACGTCATTTGACAAAATAAAAACGACAAAAATTGTTAGCACATTTGTTTAATCTTTTTTTTTTTTTTTTTTTTTTTTAGGCCCATTTTTTACCAAACACAAATATCAAAGTTTGTTAAAGAAAAAAAAAAAAAAAAAGAAAAAAGGAAAAAAAAAAGCAGAAGTAATGAATTTCTGCTTGAAATCAATATAAAATTTTTTTTTTTATTTCGACATTATTGCCTTTTAAATAAAAAATAATTCTTATACGTAAAGTACTCGCTCAACTGTCATTTGCCACTCTATTCAATTTTCTTCCACTACAGTCAATTCATTTTAAAATCA
>JABFOV010004523.1:0-13751 GCA_022817685.1 Aradophagus sp. ZL-2020 | reverse complement strand
GCTTTGTATTATACTTGAAAAAAAAAAGAAACTTCTTAAGGTGCAACCATGGATTTCATGGAAAACACTGATTTCACATCGCATTTTTCAATGTTATATTTTGCGGTAGTGTTAGAACTTTTTTTTCAACACGCTTTAAAATGTAAATCACTCCGTCACAAGGATTATTGTAACACTGCTGTAAAAAAAATAGAACCCGTGATATAAAGTCAGTATTCAATCAGTGATTGTATTCTATGAAATTATATTTTTCTTAACGATAATCAGCAGTCACTATTCTTCTCTGTGAAGCTTCCTTCGAGTATTTTTTTCTTTTCGAAAAAAACGGTCCTGAGAATATTTAAATAACAAAAAGACGACTTTTCGACGTTCTAGCGTTCCTACGAAAAAGCTCAGACAAAGCGTGTTTTTACAACGTGGCCTGAGCTTCGGAGTCCGATCGCTTCAGAGTCTCCTTTTTGCCCATTGTGGTCTTCAGGGCAAAAGCAGCGTTCCTGCGACACGTCCAAGGCGAGCCCTAACCGAGGGTGTTGCGTAAATGTATATAAACCAAGCCGCGGACTTAGATGATAGTGGGGCCCGACGACGGGCTCGCGTGCTTTCCTTCTTGGTGGCCCGCCGACAACGAGCGCAGTCCATGGTCGGACAGCGTGTGCTCCTAATCCCAATCTCCGTCGCGATTCGTCCACGAATATGTGAGGACCAAAACTCGGCAAGATATGTGTTGCAGCCGTTCATCATCAGTGCGCGTTTCGTAGAGGCCGAACGTGATCGGTAATTCACGGCTATTTGAATTCCCGAATTTTCGCGCCGCCACTTTAGATCCCGAACTGTGCCTTGTGTTTGGGAGATGAAGGCTCCAACAAGAAGATGACTGTGTGAACCGAGAAGAAAGAAGAATCCGGTGTTTCGGCTGAGTTCGATTCGGGCTTAAGGGGTTGCAGCGAAATTCAATATCAGAGGTCATTGTTGACAGTTGGAAGATGGTCCGTTGTCAATTGGCAGTGTTGCTGCTGGCAACTCTGGTCCGCCAGCCGCGAGCCGAGGCCACGACGAGTGACACGCTTAGCCGCATCTTACCGGTATACGCGCTTGCCAGCAACGCAAGGCTACTAAATGACAGCGCCTGTCAGCGACAGCTCACAGCCTTCAGAGAGGGTGTCGACGAGAAAAAGCTTTGGAGTTTGAAAAGTATGTTGTATATAACAATCCTTGCTGCTTTCGTCCGTTTGACTCGATGCACAGAGAGCTTGACAGCTGTCAAAATTGTTTTGTCAACGTATTTATTCAGTGTACTATTCATTTTCATTGTACATACTCTGTGTCACTGAATACCAATATTTGGTAGTTTGCACCATTATAATGACAAATTTAAAAGCAATTTCAACAGTAATTACATTCTCTGTCGACCTTTGTTTTTAAGAAATTGTTATATACTTCTGTCAGTGCAGCAAATGGAAACTCGTAACATCAATATGGAATAATGAAATATAATAAATATCGGAAACGTGAATGTATAATTCGTATAAATAACGAAAGTAATAATTAAAAATCGTTAATTTTAATTGTTCAATCACAATAAACATCGCGATGATCAGTTGAATCATGACAGATGTGTTTGTGAAAGTACTTAGCGTTTTAATTGCAACTGAAATCTGAATGATTTTAAATTATAAACACAAATAAAGTTATTTTTTATTACTGTTACATTTACTATTATTATTAATTTATTATGCTTTATAAGTGTGTATTAAATAATGTAACATTACTAATAACCAATACTTTATTCATCTAATTGAAATTAGAAATCGCCTCTGCATGTCATGATTGAATGATATGCTTGAAAAACGTTATAATTCTTCACAGAGTTGCACTCTGAAGATTCAATTACCCCTTGCATAAGTGCTTTGTGTGCGACCATAGAATCATTACATAATTTGTAACTCAATTTTCAAGATCCTGATGCCATTCGAGTAACACGTAACTCATATATGCATTACAATGTATAATCCATAGGCATTAGGGCACAACAAAAATTGGTCAAAGATTGGAATATTTGAAAATCGCGATCTTTGTTCGATCGTTATTTTGAAAAGCTAATTAACTTTTGAAAGATACGATTTATTCTTTTTAAAAAAATATAAAGTGAAACGTAATCGTTCTTAAACATAGGTGATTTTTTAAAAGAAGCACTGAATGAATTATGTTTACTGAAAAAATAATTTCTTTTAATGTAATTACTTTATAATTTTTGTATTATATATAAGCATTTATCGTTGCATCTATTTCTCAATTGTTTGTTTTCGTAAATTCCTATGCTTAGTTTAAATTAAATTTTTTATCCACGTGTTGCAACATTAATAACAGTTCAGGACATTTTTATATACTTATGCAACATTTATGCAAATATAAATATGTCAATTCTCATGTCCGTGTAATGAAAAATATTTCTCACTCGCAATATACAAAATATACATTTGCATACAAATCCGCAATCCAGCGATGACTAACTGCAAGTTTTGTTGAACTCATCGGTACCTGTAAAAAAGTATTATTATGGATTTTTTTACTTCCTCACATATTTCCTAATTTTTTTTAATAGAAGATGTCAGGTCAAAAAAGTAATGATGCACTTCAGATGCGTCAATAAATATTGACAATATTTTTAAAATTAAATATGACTCAAATTGCAATCAAATACGTTATTTATTCGATATCTTGTCAAATTAAAAAATGTGATTAGACAATTAATAAAATTCGTTAATAAAATGTTAATAAAATTCGTGGACTTTGATAATGTTACAAAATACTAAAACTTTTTTTTTTTTTGCAAAAAACAATATAATTTGCCAATTTTTGTTATGAGTTTTAAACTTTTGCATAAATATACGCTTCAAAGACGTCAAGGTCGTTGTTGTTCGACCTTGCAAGTGGAAGCAGATGTGAATGATCTCTTTGCCAGTATCTCTTTTTTTAGGTTGCAATTTCTGGAATAAAAAAATAAAATTGATTGTTACGAAAAAGTAAAATTAATAATAAAGTTACTAAATTACTCAAAAAATAAAGATAGAAAACGTAAAAATATCAATATAATTTTAAAAAATGTTCTCTTCAAAAATTGGAACAGTTTTTGGAGATGTAAAAGTAAAAATTTATGATTAATTCAATAAAGTAACTTCTATTGTAAGCTTCGGCTGGTTTCGAATTGAATTTTGTTAAATGTGATGAGTTTTTTCTTTTGGCACGTGTCTTGAATCAAGGTTCTTATTTGTGATAGGGGTAAAATTAAAATATGTTTTAATTTAAAAACAGTATATGAACAAAATTAAGTTTATGAAAAGTGTATAAAAATAAATGCAATTTCAATTCCCTTAGGAAAAAAAAAATTAATATTTAAATTAATAAACGCAACGACGAAATATAAATAACTTTAAAAACTTTATTAACACGTTATTAATCGTATTACATTTCATGCTGCGATTACAACAATTTTTTTTAATTAATATCTGGCTTACGTAGTAACAAGTACTAAACATAGTTAATTAATAGTAATTAAACAAGTTAGTATATTTAATATCAAATCTTCTTTGCAATACATTAAAACCAGAATTTCATGACTAGTATAACGAATTTTTCTATCACACCTCTCTTCAGATGTGACGTCAAACGAATATAATTTATTAGGTACGATGTCAGAACTAGTTTCAAATATGTTACCAAATAAAAGTACTGATCACGTGTAAAACACGTATTAAACAATTCCTACATTTATCCGTGATATAAAAGTATTACAAGTTCATAAAACATAATAAATGAGGAAAACCAATTGTTATCAAACTTTTTACTACTAGTCTAATAAAAATAACAACTATTCTAATAATTTATATAAAAATGGAGATACAACTGTTTAGATATCGACATTAAAATGAAATGAGAATCCGGGACAAGCTTTAATTATTATGATTCAATTGAAAAAAATCAAAGATTAAAAAAATCGACCGCAATTTGTAAATACGATGAAACATACACTATTTTACTTCGTTATTTCAGTGAAATCACTAAATGCATATAATTACAGAAAATGTACACTATTTAGCGAGGTGATATTTTTAACACAGTGTTGTAATTTATGGACTTACTGTCAGTCATAAACGAAATATTGTAATTTTTATAATTTACTGTACGCGACTTTTGAAAAAAAATCTCAACAGAAATCAAGTAAAGTTGAAGTAAAAGATCTTTCGAAGCTTGATTTCGCGATTGATTCAACAGTCGTTTTTCGCGAATAGACTTCGTTCGATACACGAAGTGCGAAACTTGGCGCGTGTCGGCTGTCGCGCGTACGATCATGATGAATGACCTACGTAGGTGAAAACGATCACTGATATCTGTACCGAGGGAGCTTGCGCAACAACCCATCGTAATTATTATGCGTGTGAGTAATTACGACTTGGTCTTAATAAGCGGTATTATCGGCCGTCGCGATTGTGGCGGCGGTGTGCGAATTCGGTGGGCAAGATCGACTTTCGCGCGTGGCGTTACACAAGCAACTCGTTCCGCAGCCGGCAGGAAAGTCGCGACGGCACCACGTGCTCGCGGAACGGACCCAATTGCCGGCGGCCCGGCCGTTCCGCGAGTGTCCGCTCACGTAATAACGCGCGCAATTGACGCGCGCCGCGACCGGCTCCTTCATCGTGCCGCGATTACGCGGCCGCCACTTCCACGTTCATCGCCGGGACAAACTTCCATGTCAACCGATAATGCCCCATAAGCGCCACGTATTATCCAATATTAACTCACAACCGTTGACATAACGTTGTGTATACAGTAACGTCGGAAATTACGGGACACTGTGGTCCGTTCGTTGGGAAATCCACTCGAAGATGTATGATTTTTCAGGTTTAATAACCGATAATCAATTTTAATTCACGCGGCCAGATCGAGCGTGTTTACACACGCCAGTTAGGAGAAGAAAAGCGAGATAAATGAGTGTAACATTAGCGAAACGAATGTTATTAATAATTTAATAATTAATTACCAGTAGCACGTTGATTTGTAAAATTGAAATAAGTAACTTGAGTTACGTTCTTTTAATATCATTTTTCTCCGTTGTCTTCTTCTTTATTAGAAACAATTTTTTACTTCTTTTGTATAATTTTGTATAATTTTATACATAAGTAGTTCTTAAAACATTATACATAATAAAGTAGTGTACATAATAACCATTTCCACGTTGAATTTTTACAATCTGAAAGAATTAATGGGTTTTACTTTCATTGAAGACTCAATAAAATGCATGAAGCTTCATCGAGACATGTTTCCTTACATCATAATAATTATGTTACATCATAATTATCATAACCACCACATATTTTGCGTGTTTCGAATTGTTTCTCTTAATCGATTAACTCGAAAGTAGTCTGTTTTCACATGTAACGTTGTGTGATGTGAAACAATTAAATAGTTGATGCAAATGGGATTAAATTTACATTTCTATAATACTTTCTTGTATAATTCTCATCGGGATAGAAATTGTGAGTACCGTTGAAATTGCAAGCTCTAAGACCACGTTTATTTCATTATAATACACTGTTTATGTAATTTAGATAATTTTATTTATTTATTTATTTATTTATTTTCAAAACCAAATTTGAAAATTTATTTGCATTTTGAAATTTGTATTTTTATTGATGGCATAATGTAAGATTTTACAGCATAAATTAAATTACATTATTTTGTTTGTGAACGTTTGCAGTGCTTGATTCAAGCGGTGAGCCAAAACCAGGGTTCATTTACGGTAATAACTATTGGCTGGGCATTAGAAGTCAGTGTTTGGACACAACCAATCGCCAACGATTGCAACTCGCCAAAGATATAACAGCAAACAATTCCAAATACAGGAACAACGAGGAAGAGTACCCACCTTTCAATGTTAATTACTTCGTGGCACATTTTAGACACAATAGCACGATACAACATCATGTGCAGTTACCTAACGAGGCTAGTAAAAACGACACGAATAAATGAAAGAAAATACAACAGATAATAGTCTATAATGCACAAGGACGAAAAGAGTTGACGATTTCGGACAACGGTGACTTTTCGCATGAAAATCGCTCGTGTAGAAATCCTTACTTTTTGTCATTGATACATATTTTTTTATTTGTAAAAGTGCAAAGAAAATGATGATTTTTATGACGCTTGGAGGTTTAGATTCCTACTTAGAATCGCAACTAGGTTTTTATGTAGTTTCTTGTTTCAAATCCCTGAAGAAGAAAAGAAATCTCTTACAAATCTCTTAAAATAAGAGGTTCAGTGGTTTAATGCTAACAAATTCGGAGTAATCTCTTATTTTGAGGAGTTTTAAATTACTAAACCTTCCAAAACCTCTTATTTTAAAGGGTTCTCATTTGTAATGTAGAATACTGATACAATTTTACTAGAGATTTCGCGCATATTAAACAATTCCTACAGATTGTCATTCATTTTACGCAACCAGCTTCAATATTGAATGCCAGTTGCAGTTTTATTACTAAATGTGTACAATATTATGTTTTTTAATAATTCTTTATAACGTTGCTTCAGGATTTGGTGACTTTAGGTTTATGTTTACCTGTGTCTTGTTCTACCTCCGATATAAGTTTTATGTTAAATCGAATGTTCCACGAACGGACATTGGCAATCAGCAACTTGTACGAAACAGATTTTAAGCTTATTGAAGTCAAAGATTTGAGGAATACCCACGATTGGATAAATGGTCGATTAATATTTATTGGGTACGTTTAAAAAAAGATGCACTTTTAATTTTTGTATACTTATAGCTTTAGTATATCTTCTCTTGTGTAAAGATTTATAAAGACAAAGAGAGTCTTATTAATTAATACATTCGATATTTCAGAATCGTTTTTATGGCCTTGCTGGGGTTAATGGTAGTTGGCACTATTTATGACATAGCGATTTACCAAAGGCAGAGAAGGACAAAGAAAATCTTGGCAACCTTGGAGAACAATAACATGACCACTGTCACTAATGGTGGTGGACTGAAATAGACACAAAGTTTTTGTTAATAACATTTTAAAAATAACATACATAAAAATGCTTATCATTCAGTAGACAATTAAAAATAACAAAAAGACCCTTCATAATATTTAGAAAGAAAAAAAAAAGAACAAAATGTAGCAAATTATAAAACATTATATGTGTTTTCTTATAGAAAAACCACTTTGCACTAAGTCACTTATTAAAGACCTGTTTTTCCAGTCTACGTAAATGTTTAATTGCTTTTACAAATAAACTAAGAAAATTAAATGAAGATAGTGAAATTTTAATATGATGCAATTGAATTGACAATGATCATGGTTAACTTTACCATGATCATTGTCAATTCGATGTCATAGTCAAGTTTATAATTTCATTCTTTGTAATGCATTATTTTATTACAAATGAAGTAAATAATAGATTAATAAATTATAATAATATTTAGAAAAAGAATGATCATCATTTTTATTAAATGATAAAAATAAAAAAAAATATTTTTCTGACATTAAAATATCATAGAGGCATTTTATTGTTCTGCGCGGATTGTTACCTTAACAGCCTTTTTACATTGCTGTTATACAACATCGTTTTACAAACGTCTACTAAACGTTTTGAAAGTAGTTTTAAAAACATGTAAAACGTTACTTGAACGTTTAAGATATGTTAAAACAAGAAAACATGTTTCAAACTTTTATTGAACAAGTTGGGTCTTTTGAGTGTTAGCAGATAAATTATTTGAAACCAGTTACTGATGTATATCCAAATGATTTTAGGAATCAAATATACGTTCGAGAACTCTGAAACAAGCGTCCATAAAAACCGCCGGCAGAATACAATCAGCAAAGTGCTACTTTACTTTTCAATTTACACGAACACAAAGATCATCTTCGATACGAAATTGAGCGGCGACTCCGTACCTGCGATCCACGGATTACGATTTTTGGGAATGATATGGATTGTTATGATACACACGATTTTTTACATGAGCGATTACGCCGGTGAGTTACGCGTTTGACAGAAAGAAAGGAAGAAAAAATACTTTCGATCACCGTCTCGTTTCCAGTCAATTAACTCATGCGGAAAGAGTTTATGCTCGAATTGATCACTGATATATAACGCGCGCAGTAGGTCAAGAAAAACCAAAATAGCTTATTCACGAAAATGTATTCATTGGATAAATGATGGCTAAAGTTTTAGAGTGACGTTAAAATGACTTAATCGAAAAAACCAATTGGATAATTTTTCTTTTTTAAATTGAAAATGATTATTGATAAAAAATATCAAATAGGAAAGTAATCCAAAGCGCAAGTCATGAAACTGATGGAGTCTATAATTAAGGCTATTGCACAGAAGTAAATTGCATCGTTTAACACAACTTGCATGTAAAAAAAGTTTTTTTTTTTTTATAGAGAAGTCAACATTTTTTCATAGATATGAATTAAACTAGTATGTAGGATTATATAATTTTACAATAATTTTATAATAATCGCAAGAATTTTTTTCCTCAGACAATAAAGCATGGTCTTGGCGAATGTCTGAAGGTATGGCAGTTCAAATTATAAGCAACTCGACGTTGTCGGTGGACACATTCTTTTTCCTCAGCGGCTTCCTAGTTTCTTACATGTATCTGAAGAGCCAGAAAGGCAAGGAAGAAAGCAAACCAGTCAATTACGGCAGAAAAGTGGGCGAATTCGTGGTGTCTGTTCTCAGGAGATTTATTCGGTAAATACAGTCTTACAGCAATTGTTGTGTAACTTTAATTAACTCATTAACACATTGTTACATTTAATTATTGTATCATTCATTATAATACTATAATATTACTTAATCCGTTCAACGACCGGCAGTGGACTACTTTCAGCCCTAGAGCGGTAATGAAACGCTCAGGCAATATCGTATTTTTACGCCCTAGGACAAACAAATAGTTACATTGAAAAAAGCAAAACTTCTTTAACGATTTGTTTTCCGGAAACCACAAAAATTAATACAATTCTTAGTGAAAAATAAGTAACCTGATTTTTGATGATAAATAATTCAGTCAATTAATTACAGATTGACTCCTGCTTATATGATGACCATAGGAATCGTTGAATTAAATTCTGGTTATTATAGGAATACATCACAATTTTATATGACCGAACGACCTCATGAAATTTGCGCAAAATATTGGTGGAGGAATATTTTGTACATTAATAATCTTTTTGGCAGGGACACTATGGTAATAAATAATATTTCTTTTCATTCCAAAGTATAATACTTCTTTCCATTTTGCAATCTTGTTACCTTATTGTTATAATATGCCTATAAAAACACCGCATAATTAATGATAATCACAGACTGAATCGAAACGAATTTCTGTCGTAGTGCATGTCGTGGAGCTGGTATCTGTCGAATGACATGCAGTTCTTTATTATTGGTACAATTTTACTCATCTTCTCATCAGTGTAAGTTTTTAAACTGGTTCAATTTTAAACGGAATGCACTAGCGTAGCTGCAGAACTAAGCAATAGAGACATTAAATTTCGAAAATAAATTATTAAATATCAAGCCCGGACTTCTTATCTATTTTCCCTTCAATTTTAGCATTTGTTACATACATTTACATTTTAATAGCCCATGTTGCTTAGTTTCTGGATTACGCCAATGTATAACCTGATATATATTTTTTTTTTTTTAGAAAACTATTTATAATAGCATGAAATAATATAATATTGACATTAGTTATGAGATATTTGTAATGTTTCAGGTACTTTTACTTATCAGTATTCATACTTTTATTATTGCTAGTTGGCTCGATAGTTGCTACTGGTTTTATTTCGTATGCAAATAATTATATTCCCACGTAAGGATAATTTTAATTAACTATTTTCACATCCGCTCATGAATCATCCTAAAAATAAATTAATTCCATCAATTTAATCGAACTCAAATTTTTGAAATTACAAAACTACTTATCATCTACTTCCCGTTTCCCGTTTATGTTGCAATTAATTATGATAGAAAATCTCACTTTTAACTTGTCTTCTAGGCTAGACGAACAGTATAGAATGCTGGATACTTTATATGACCCGCCGTGGACTAGGATAGGACCTTATCTCATCGGAATAATGACTGCTTATATTATTATAAGACTCAACAACAGATTACCTTTAAGAAAAGTATTTAGTCTCAATTTAATATATTTTCAGCAGACTTTAAAAAAAAAAGATAATGTTTATGATAATTAATGATTTCATTTCTTGCATTATAATTTAACTTGAATTATAATGTAAGAGATGAGAGATTCCAATACCCAAGGAAAAGGAATATATTTAAATTTCAACATCTGAATCCAAAACCATTCAACTTTTATAAAATGAAAAGAATTTAATGGGTGTCTTTAATATTCTATAGTTTTTAATTGAATTCAGTGTATTTTAATGAAATCTTTTAAAAACTATTTAATTTTGATCAAGTTATGTTTCAAAGCTTTGAATTTCCATTCAAGTTCACTGACGTAGCATGAGAAAATTGAATGTATTTTAAATGTTTGAGCAAATAATTTGAACAAAATAAAATGGCTTTTTAAAAAATTCATTGAACTCTACTGAATTTAATAAAAAAAAATCTTTGAAAAGTCATAGACATTCATTAAAATTTTTTCATTTCATAACAGTTGCATAGTTTTGGTAGGACGGTGCCATTAAAATGTTGCAACCTAAATGAATTCCATGTCATTGGATGAAAAATCTATTCACTTAAATGGTAAAATCAATGAAACTTTTTTTAGGCGGCAGTAGTTACGCTTTGGTGTGTCAGCAGTTCCTTAAACTTATTTGTACTTTTTGGCTTATCTGAAAGGCACATTTCTGTGTTGTCTGCAGCGTTTTACGTTGCTTTAAGTAGGACCGTTTGGGCAGTGGGTCTAGCTTGGATTTTGATTGCTTGTTGCACAAATCATGGAGGTGAAAACTTTATTTCTACTATGAATATAGATATTAACAATAATGTACATAATTATAGATTGACGTAATTAAAATTGCTATATTATTCACTGATTAATAAATTATTTAATTAAAAGTTTTAAAAATTAGGTATTTATGTAATAATAAATTATAACAGATTTAAGTACAACATATGTTATGACGATTTCGAATCAAATAAATTGATATGTTTATTCTTATTTTTTAAATAAAAATTGAAATAAAATAATTTCAGGCAACAATATTTCATGTTAATTCATGCCAATTCGTTCAATAATAATATATCATGCAACAATATATCATGCGTATTGGCTTCACATTATAATAATGTTTTATTTATGTGTTTAACAGGAATCGTCAATAAAATTCTTTCGTTCAAAGGATGGGTACCTTTAAGCCGATTGACGTACTGCGCTTATCTTTTGAATCCTTTTATCATAAATTCCGTTTATCTTCATAGTGAAAGGGCTTCACACGTGGATTTCTTACAAAACGTAATATATCATCAAGTACAATTACAATAAATCTTGCATAATCAAAGGAAAATCGAAGAAAAAACATAGCGATTATGAAAATAATACCATTTAATATAATTAACATTTGGCTTACTTTCAATCAATATTGTTGATCTAGAAAAGTATACACAGATTATTTTTAATGTTTTATTTTAATGAGAATATTTAATCTATAATTATTAAACAACTGAAATTTAAGTCAAAGTATTAACCTGCACTACAAAAATGAGTGTCTTTGAAAAGTCAAAATTATCTCAAATTTAAATAAACTTAGGCAAAACTGAGACATTTTCATTGTTTCAGACATAGAAAAGATCTTAAAACAAACACTAGTTTTTGTAGTGTATTCAACTATTTAAGAAGTGGTTTTTCTTGACCAATTTTTGTTAAACAGAAAAATTGGTCGAGAAAAGCCACTTCTCAGAGTGATCACCAATACAGACGTTAAAATAATTACCATCTATATTCAACTATTTGTCTACAATTATTTTTTCATTTTATTTTTAGGGAACAATGTTTATGGGCAACTTGACATCAACATACTGTTGCGCCTATATTCTATCATTGATGCTAGAGACGCCGAACGTACTTTTAATGCGACATATCATAAGTCGTAGGCAAAAGCAATAAAATTCCTCAAAAGTCACTTAGTTGTAATTGCAGTTGTATTAATTGTTTAAAAACTATACTTATAAGTAAGTAGTGATAAATTTTTTGTATAAAATTGAAAATACTTCGCGACTATATGGAAATATATTACGATTTATATGCCTATGTATACTTATACCGTAATATATCATCATATAAAACAGCCTGAGTCAACCTTTTTTCAACCACAAACTTTTTATTTTATAAAAAATAATAAATTACATATAATTTATTGAATACACATCGCACAGTTGACGCTCTTACTACACAAAAATGAAAATACAACAGTCCATATCTCATTTTCGCTTCCACTCTTTTACTTCTCAAAAGAAAGTGCAAATTCATTTATTTTTGTCCGATAACAAAGTTATCGCACATTAAACAAAACAATAGAAATGAAACTTTCACGCTTATTGCATTTCGTTCCCAATACTCATACAACGCGACTCTTGTCTGTAGATCTAGTAAAAAAAGGTTTCAGTTGCGAGTTCAATAGCGTTCGACTTTAACTCGAGTTCGCATTAATGCACACTTGCAAAATATCTCGTTTTTTGTTCTATATACAGTGAGAACATTGTTACATTTAATTTGATACAAATTTGATAATAGTAATAATAATAATGAGAATATAAATAATGTTCATTATTATTACTAATATTCTTACAGAAAGAGAAATATTGTGGTTATAAACAGTAAACTTTTACCATGCTTTTATCAAGTGAATATTCTAACAACTAAAATCATTAACACTGGTACAAGCTATTGAATGTCTACGGCGTAATTGCTTGAAACTTACTGTTTTATGAGACGAATGTTAAACGATTTAATATATCAAGCTAGTAATTTTAATGGGCAAAAAAACATGTATTATGTTTCCTTAATTCAGAATATAGTTATGATATCAGTTTCCTTTGTAAATAACCACAACTGTTCACTCGTGTTTTATTACTTGATGTTAATATTATATCAGAACTTAAATAAGAAAAGGGAACTTGTTACGTTCAGTCAGATAAAAAAATTTCGTCAGAATCCTCGGGCTATGAGTGTACAGGTGAATGCAGTCTAGGTGGCGCGGTAGAGGATAACGAGCGACTAGCTCGAGACGCTTGCTCTCGACGGCATTCTTCCACCTGCTTGTCTAATTGTTCTTTGAGAACTAAAAGTTCACGAGTACGTTGATAAACTGGATCCTGCAATCATTATTTCATATCAACTACATAATACTGAAGTTACACTTTAGTTGTTTTTTTTTTTTTTTTTTTTTTACCAGTGTACAGGATTACCTTAGAAATTCAATGAGTCTAATACATTTTTTAAAAATTTAAACAGTACTGTATATTTTACTGTTCTACCTTAATGACAATTTTTAACTTGAATTTTCTATTCAATGATATATAAATTAATAAGGTGATGAACTGGTAAAAATGTTATTTACATTTTATAAAGTATTATTTATTCACTCTAGTGAACGAACCTGTTGTCTCATACTAGGATTCCACCGACAATAAAGGCCTTTCCATGGTTTGATGTACCTCATACTAGCAATAGGCATCAAAACAAATTGATGCTGACTTGTCCTATACAGTGG
>JABFOV010004522.1:0-13754 GCA_022817685.1 Aradophagus sp. ZL-2020 | reverse complement strand
TATTTCCATTGGAGATTTTGTGAAAGGAAATATTGTGCCCGTACCAGGAAATTTCGGCGACAATTTTCCAGGCAATTCCATTATGGCAGTTTCCTTCAATGGAAATGCCTGGAACGTTTAACGCGGGGAATTTGATGTTCATTCGAATATTATACATCTGAAGTTTTTAACGTTTATTAGGAAGTGAATATTAATTAGAAATAATTCTAAAAAACAAATTGAAATGAAAAATGAAAAATTTTACTTGCAAAAATTTCAACATATTAAAGCTTGTTCTCACAAAAGTATGCAATAATAGAGATAATTATTTTTTTTGTCTTCTTATTAAAGTGCATTAGATTTTATTTTCGTTTGCTAATGTGTATGGTAAATAAATAAATAAAAATAAATAATAAACGTTTAAAATTTCAAACCCATCAAATATTCGATATTAATTTATTAATTAGGCATTGTATTAATTCTGCGTTATTTGATTAAAAGATATGTTCAAAATAGATATTATAATAAAATCAAAAGATAAAGCAAATAGAATGTTCTTGTTATTGAAAAAGTTTACTTGAAGCAAACAAGATTTTGGAGTTAAATGTAAAGGTTTTGCAAAAAAGAATAAAATTTGAAAAATATTGAACAAGGGAAAGGTAAAAATAAGTACAATTTATATAAAACTAAATAATTTGTTTATTGTAATCAACAATATTACATTGAAATAAATAATAAAAAAATTAAACAAATTTTTACAATATAAATATAAGATTAGATTTTCAAACATTTTTAATTTGCTACTTTTAAATACTATCAAGTTAATTATTCAAAGCCTACAAATAGGATTATTTTCAATTGGCTATTTCAATAAAAAGAGAAATTTTTATTAAATATTTTTATTTAACTTGTAAGTAAAACTAACAAAATTAACTTATTTTATTTAAAAATGGATCTTTTTATAATTGTATATATTTGCGTTTAATTTATTAAAATATACAAATAAAAAAATCTATTTCAAAATAAATTATTATTATTAATGTATGTAAAAAACATTTTTATTTATAATTTCTTTTTATAAAATTTTTGTTTATAATTAGTAAGTTTTAATTTGCTTCTTTGAAAGCTTCTTTGAAGTTAATTTTTGTTTTTTCTCTTTTAAATCCTGATGATATTCTTTGATAGAATATTTAAAAAAAAATCCTAAAAAAGTTTTTCAATTAAGGTCCAAAAAAATCCACAATGTTCCTCGATGAAAGTCCAGAAAGTCCCACGATGTCCTTTGATAAAGGTCCAGAGAGTCCCACGATGTCCCTCGATGAAGGTCCAGAAAGTCCCGCGACGTCCCTCGACGATGATCTAAAAATCCCACGATGTCTCACTGTGAAGGTCCAAAATATCCATTCCACATTGAAAGTTGAAAAAGTGGCCATAAAATAAAGGCTCGAGTAAGTGCAACGCTGTCCTATGTACTGTCCTAGGATGTCCTAAGAATTCTAAAATAAGTCCAAATCTCTTTAAGCTTCAAAATGAAATACAGTGATGTTCCACGGAAAATGCTTCCAATTAAAGATAACTGTAATAGTTCCATAAATTGAGAGAAGAGTCCAACAATGCTGTCAGATTCTATAATTTGTCTCTCTCGCACGAAATTCTCGCATTAGAAATATGCGTCAAAAATTTTGTGCGAAAAGGACAGCATCAAAAAGCTGGCAGCACTGGAGTCCAATGTATTCTTCAAAAAATTCCCAATGTGAAACTCCAACATTAGTCCCGTAATGTTCCATGATGAAGGTCCAACATCGATCCAGGATGTCCCTCGATGACGTCCCACGAAGAAGGTCCAATATAGGTCCAGGGTGTCCCACGAAGAAGGTCCAACATCGGTCCAGGATGTCCCTCGATGACGTCCCACGAAGAAGCTCCAATATAGGTCCAGGATGTCCCACGAAGAAAGTCCAATATAGGTCCAGGTCCAGGATGTTCCATAAAGAAAGTCCAGTATACGTCCAGGTCCAGGGTGTCCCATGAAGAAGGTCCAATATTGATCCAGGATGTCCCTCGACGAAGGTCCGATATCAGGTCAGGATGTCCCTCGATGATGTCCCACGAAGAAGGTCCAATGTCGGTCCAGGGTATCCATCGATGATGTCCCACGATGAAGGTTCAAAGTAAGTCCAACTATGTCCTAGGATGGAGTCCCACAGTAAGTCCAATGACGTCCCACGATGAAGATCCAATAGGAGCACAGTGATGTCCCACGACGATGTCCCACGATGATGTCCCTCGACGAGGTCCCACGATGAAGATCCAAAACGATGTCCCATAAAAATATGTACTGAGTTTTGTTCTTTTTTATCCCTGTGATTGTATACCCCAATAAAAAAACCCTCAATGTTCTAATTTTTGTATTTTTTTTTTTTTGCAAGATTTTTTTCTTTTAATTTTATTTTATTATTTAATATTTTATTTTTTATAATTTTTTATTTCTTCTTTTTAATTATATTTTTTTTTATTTTGTTTAATTTTTATTTATCTTCATTTTTTTATTCTTGATCTTTTTTCTTTTTTAATTTTTAATTTTTTTATCATATATTTTTTTAAATTATTTTCTCTTTTTTATCTCTTATTTTTTTTTAATTTTTACTTTTTTTTCTTTTAATTTTTTAATTCTTTTATTTTTTTTTTTAATTTTTGTATTTTTTATTTTTTTAAATAATTTTTTAATTGTTTATCTTTCTTTTCATTTTCTTTTTCTTTTTTTTTAATTTTTCAATTCTTTTTTATCTTTTATTTTTTAATTTTTTATCTTTTCTTATTTTTTTTGTTCTTTTTTTTCAATCAACTGCATTTTGAACATCACAATTTACAACATTCATCTTACAAACTAAGCTAAAAATAAGAAGAAAAAAAAATTGAAGTCGACGAATAATCCCTAAAATGAAAAATCCACTACGAGGTCCACAATCGCTTTCCTTGAAAATAAAAATCTGTAACAAGAAATTTTATGTATCTACCAATCTTTTGTTGATAGTATAAACGTTTACTATACTGAAACTTACATGTTTTTTAAAAAAAATTTGCTGTTCAGCTGGAACTCTGCCATTCTTCTTGTTTTTGGAATAGGACTTCCCGAAAAATAATCGACCAACCCTCTTGAATATTTTGATGGCTTCCAAATAAACCCATTTACAGAACCAAACTCCGTTTCTTCAATCTTCTTACAGTGCCCTCTTACGAAGAATTGTGTAAAAGAAGCAGAATCTTGTGCGGGAATTGAAGATGAAATGATGTAAGGATGAGAAGAAGTCAAACCAGTTGACTAAAGGGGAAGATCTTTGAATGCTATTTAAGCCAAGTGAATATTATCCTGAAATTATTCCAAAATACTCGCAAGTCCCAAAACATTTTTCGCAAATTCTAACATTTTTTCGCTTGTTCATTAATTTTCCTGTTTTAAGCAACATTTTGATATAGCAATTAAAATAATTCAATGTCTCCTATTACTGCAGATGATCGTTGTCTTCATCAAAAGTTGTAATTAACTCATTCATAACTCTCTTCTACTTGTTTCAATATCTTCGCTTTGTCTTATAACATTTATCTGGAAAATCTGAAAGATTCAAAATCATCCCCCCTCCCAAAAATAGATACATTTCAAAGTGAAAAATAATCGTTTGTTAACTTTGATAAGTAAAATGTAAGTAATAATTAATAAAAAATGTAAAATTACTTTCTACCTCGTTTATAATTTAAAACTTTGAAAGTCAATATTATATCTACTGGTTTTCACACGTTTGTCCTCGTAACATCTTCAATTCATCAACATGAATTATTTTAATTCGTTTCTGTGAAATTTTCTTCAAAAGCCTCTATATCTTCAACAATACATTTCTTCCGTAACTTTCCTATTTTTATGATAATAGTAAAATAACTAAATGACGAAAACATCCTTCCTTGAAAACAAATAATATTAACTTCTAAAGAAAATTATAAAATATGAAAATTATTGTCTGTCATATTTGAACGTAAAAAAATTGTTCTTCTTGTAACTTTCTTCAAACTATCTTCATGAATATCTTCTTCTTTTCAGTCTTCATATTTTTATGGTAATGGTCTTTTTTCAGATTCTTTAATCCGCTAGCAGAGTCCTACATTTTCTATGTGCATCTTCATATTTCGCTCAAATACCTAAAAGGTAAAGATTAATGACAAACGCCCCACCCCCCTAATTGAATCAAATTTATCATAACGAACTGACACATTGCACTTTGTACATGAACATAACAAAAGTAGTACTTCTTAACACAACTTTAAACCATTACAATAAATATTCATTATTCATTATTCACTAAAACTTTCACATTGCATTATCACTTTCATTAAACTTTCATTAAACTATATCACTCAAAGTTTTTCTTTTCTTCTTCGTCCATTTTTTTTTCTTTTGCGAACATAAATTTCTGCACTGACAAACAATAATAACATAACTTCACTCAAACTAATCTTTTCTCATTGCTTTCTTCATTTATTTTCTTTATAAGTTTATAATGTTCACACCGAAAACCACAAACACCTATTTAAGAAAAAAAGTATGTGTATAATAATTGATTTCTACATTTAGTTTAGGTTAATAGTTGTAGGGTTACCTGTTACTTTAACCAATTATCTTCCCCTTCAATCAAATTGCATGAAACTCCGAATAAAAATGTCTTTGAATATTCGCCTTACAAATGTCCTAACTTTTTATCCTCGAGTATTAACAAATAACGTGGCGATAGTTTGAAAAAAATTCTTGTATAATTTCACGCTCACTTTCCACGTCCTGACGATATATCAATGGTGCATATTCCTTGAATAAATCTTCAGTTGTTGGGTGTTTCTTGAATAAATTTCAGTCGGTGCGTACTTCTTGATTAGATTTCAATCGGTGCATTTTTCTTGAATAATTCTTCAGTCGGTGTACATTTATTAATTAGACTTTACAAAACGCGCAGATTTAAACTCAGCAAATAGAAAACTATAGATTAAGTTAGTTCTCATGCTTCTTTCAATCTAACAACAAACCTTGAATTGATTGAAAATAAATGTTGGGGCATTTGATACCTTACTTCCTAGAGGTTTTTACTTGCTGGAAACTCGTGACAATTGTTACAAAATAAAAATGTTTTAAAAACGTTATCTTCGAAATTCTTGTTGTCTAGATGTCTCCAATATTCCTATCTTCACGATTCATCGGAATTCGAAACTCAATTTGTGTGTGGTAAATTTAAAAGTCGATATCCATTACATGGCATTTTTTCGCAATTCTACGCATCCTTTGTCGTTTAATGAAATCCTACAATTTTCTTCCTAAGACACAAAAGACAAAACAAATTTCTTCCCCCTACCCTTCATTCTAAATAAGAAACTAATACTACACAAATTTTAAATAGATATTTCTTGATAGTAATCAACAACTCACTTGTTATTATTGTAGATATAACATATTGGTATACAACTTACTTAACTGCTGTTTTTTTCCATTTCATATATAAATATTTGATACCTTTTAGTTTATTAAAAAATAAACATTTAGTGTATTAATTTGCTTTTTCATTGCCCTGTCAATCTCCATTTTTTCCAAATTTTCATCATCTTCGATTTTCAATTTTGCTTGAACTTTTTTTCTGACTTTATTTTTATATAATTACTAAAGCCACTATCTACTGAGAACTCAACAGACAAAAAAAAGGAAACTTTTTCCTGACATTTTCCTAGATGTAATATTCATTTCCACTACCTTTTAGATATATTTATATATTATTCAATACAGTGAAAAAAGTTGTATATAAAATACCTCACCGCGACCCACAATACTTGATGAGTGATTAAATTACTCGAATTCGACTCTCTTCGAAGTCTCGTCTTCCTTTTCAGGTCCTTCAGATTCGATTTATCTTCAAACAAGCGTACATCCTAAAAACAACGTCCTATCTCTTGAAGCCACGGCTTTAGCTTCACTTCGGCTCTTCGACTTTCTTCAGCGAATTACAGTGGTCGACCACGTTTCGTCCTGGGACTCAAAACAGAAATTTTCGTTTCTTCCCCCACCCCCCTTCCTCGTGTTTCCGCATTTTCACAATAACATATTACATGTAAATCAATTTACTTGAAAATGTCTTTTCAATACCTTCTGCTCGAACGTTTGACACTTTTGTTTCGAAAGCAGTTAATCAAAGTCCAGCGAGAGTGGGACGCATTTGTTGATAGTCTTGCAATGGGGATTCGAGTAGATCCAGTAGAATGGCGGGTTAATCCTGCGGCATAAAAAGAAGACCGGCAAATGTGTTACCCCACGTGCCCCTGTCCCAATATACGATTGTCCCAAAATAACGTTTAAGGTGAACTTCCTTTTCCTTTAAATTGTCTAAATGGTGATACCTGGTTTGATACTTTTATATTACTTATGTATGTTGCGTGAACGTTTTCTTGATGACTCAGGCAGGATTCTAAATCGGGGCCGAAGATTGTGCAATCCAACACGAGATCAGTCGGTGACGAAAGAACGTGGGAGTCCGATTCGGCCGGAACTAAATAGGAAAACAAGCTATCCGTTTTAGTAACCCCCTCCCCCCCGCCCCATTTTTAAAACTCATATAGAAAGTACTGTTCTTTTAGCAAATGTAATTTTAAGAAAATTACAATTTTACATTGAACCCCTTATTAAATCATACTCAAACTTACACGTGCACGTGTCTGCATCGATGAAATGTGAAATGAAACTTACGACGGATAGGATGACAATCTCCATTAAAAATGCATCTTTAATCTTGTCCAGCTGTGAAAACGCTACTAATTTTTCTTCCTATTTCTTCAAAAGTTGTTTCCTACTCCAATTATTGAATTTCGTTTTGCGACTTTTGTGCTGTATATATATTTTCTTTGACACTTATTTTTTATTCAGTTTTCCTTCACGCTTTGCCTTAAAACACAAAAGAAAATAAAATCCCCCCCCTCCCCCCTCCAAAATATCCGATTTTTCAACAAATTGTCTTTGTATTTAAAAATAAATAAATAACTTACTTCGTTTGTATTTTCTTACTTTTATACTGTATGTTTAGTTAATCCGTTTTGTATTGTATACTTCAGGTACATTGATCCATCCGATAAAATTAATTTAATAAAATAAGTAAATTTCAAGCCGTCCTTTGTTTTCTTAAGCATTTCCATTATTCCCGACTTTAATAACATTTGTTTAAAAATTTCAACTTTATCATTTGTTTCCTGCTGTGAAATCTGATATCTACGACTCAAAAATAAACATCTTTCCCTATCGCTATCCTAATTTTATAACCACTTGTAGGAAAATTTCAATGATTAAGTAAAATAACTTTACACAACAAACGTACATTTAAAATATAAAATTATTTACAGTATGAAATATTTAAAATTCAATATTCAATTCAATTTTTAAATTAAATATTCGAGTATTAAATATTTACATTACTTACAAATTCGTTTCGATATCAAAAATAATTCTCTATAAAATACCTTAGCGCGAACCAAAAAACGTGACTAGCGAATAAAACACGACCTTGACTTTGATGTGACTTTCACCACGTGGTCCGTCAATAACATTGGCATACTCTCTCATCCGATATAATAACACTGCAACGGTTTCGTCTTGAATTTCTGTTCAAACAACGCTTTTGCTCTTTCCTCCCTCTTTAAACTCAAAGTATTTTTCGACATTTGCATCTCCTCGAGTATCGGTACTCTAATTTCTTTGGTTCTCATTCGTTTTCATCCAATCCCGCGGAGCTGTTCCATTTTCCTAACGGTGAATTGTGTATTCTATCCTGGGACTCAAAAAATAATTTTTCTCCTCCCCTCCCCACATTGCCAAACAGTAGACTAATATATTATAAATGAATTGTTTCTTATAAAGATACGTACTCAATACCTTTTGCTCGAATATTATTCGCAGTCTGTGAAAATTTGGCGAAAATCAGTCGCGTACGTCGGCGATCTGGCATTGTAAATACCTGTAGATCTGATCTGTAGACTGCTCCCCCTATGGCACAAAGAAGGCCAAACATTGTTACCCCATTTGCCCCCCCTTTCTAATGTTGATCCACACAAGATGTAAATTGAATGTCTTAATTGAAGATTTTACCGTCAACTTCGTTCGCCGAAGGGAAATACCTGAACTTAGGTTCTTGTGTTACTTGTATAGTGTTCGTCCCTTTAACGCTTTTCCATTCTGAGGCAGGGTCCGATATTGTTCGCACCTCCGACATGATCGCTTAGCGGCAAAAAATCATACGAATCCAATTGGGCCATACGAATCCAATTGGGCCTGTGCTGAAGAGGAAAACAAGCTCTTCGCTTAGTAAACCCCCTCCCCCCCATCCCCAATTTTCAACAAACGTCGTTATCATTTCCATTAATATTAACAATGCAATTTAAAATTTAACATTTGCAATTATCAAATATATAAATCAAAAGTTTCAAATTAATAGTGACTTGAAAAGAAATGAATTGTATGGAAGAAAACCCCACATAAATAGCAAGATCATGCTCAAACTTACACATACACACGTGTCAGCGTCAATGACTCAAAATGGAAAATGAAACCAATGACGAATGGCAGCAGCGACTGCGCAACGGAACGATGGTGGGATCCATTGAAAAATGTGGAAACAACTGTGTGTCTGTCATCTGTGGAAATACTATTAATCTTTGCCCCTCGCCCGCTTTTCCCAAAATGCGCATCCTACATCTTCGATACCTCAGCACCAACGTCAATGTGCGATCTTCGTGTGAAACGTGCCTCGCTTATCGACGTCTCTGCTGAACGGTGGTTCGTCTTCTAGAAAAGACCTTGTCACCTTGCCCGTAAAGCGAAAGTGGAAGAATTTGGAACTTACTACCAATTGGTCGTGTGAGTGGTCGTACTTAAGGTGATTATTGAGGAAGATGTGCACGCGTTCAAACGATACTGAAAATGACATAAAATTATTGAAAAAGTATATCTATTCAGGTATAGGTTTCAAAGAATTGAACAAATATTAACAAGTATTAACTTATGTATTTCTTTTTTTTTCAGTCAGATTTATTTTCTCTCATTGTAATCTAGTTGAATATATATTCATAATCTATAATACTATATAATTTTTAATATAAAAAATATGTATAAGTATGTACACGCAAATCATTAATTACAACTATAATACTGTTTAATGACAAATTTAACATTACTGACTATTAACATTATTTACAATTCTTGAATAAGTGTAGCTTCATATTAAGAAAAAAAAAATGATACACACGTAAATTATTCATTACAGCTATAATACTGTTTAACGGTAAATTTATCATTGCTGACTAACAATAATAATTACTATTGACACGTTTGGAAAGTAACAACTTTGTCTCTTGAAAAAGAGACGGTCGAAACGCATCCTTTTTCAAAAGCAAAAGTTCTCAATCACCGAACGCGCCACTTTGTTTACACTCTTTCTCTTACTATTTCTCTCAAAAAGTATGGCTTTGATATCAGGAAAATTGACTTTATAACAAGATAACGCAGATAAACTTAGGAATATAATTGTTCAATCGTATGGCTTACAAACCAAAACGACGCGATGACCCTGGCTCGTGCGCAAGGTGGGCCATAATACGCCACGGCTCGGACCCTTCAGTCGGCACACCATCGTCATGGATGGACTGCAAAGAAAAATGGCCTTTAAAAGTCTGCTCACAATGGCGTACGTTAATCACTGGTCGGTAACTCGCTTAGGACAACTTTGGTAAGTCGGTTTCACAGCCATAGATGGCGCGACAGAGTCGCTTCTTTGGGCTTCTTTGTGCGTAAATGGTTGGGGCAGCGTTGCCAAATCGCAACGTCACTGTTGCCAAGCAGGAGAACTAACAACTGCCGACTACCGACCGGCTCTAAAATCGGGTGCCAGCATTTCACTCCGGTTTCCCTTTCGTTATCGATGCCAGCACCGAATCTTAAAACTCGGCCTTCGACGTCGAGCAGCATCCGCGTTGCCAGACACTGCGTGGCGGACGCTTTCACAAAATGGCGACCTTGCAAGTGTTGCAACTTCGTATTCCCAGAATCTACCGCAGCGCCGTTGCGCGGAAGGAGTATCAAACTGAGACTGGGAACGCGGATTAACGGCTTTGGTCAACTGACGAGAATTCAAGATGGCGGCGGACGCGCCCATCAGCACTCGGCCTTGATGACTTTGCAGCTGCTCAACGCGGCCATGAAGTTGTCCAAGCCTTGCAATTCCTGTCTCAGGCTCGGGTCCTGGAACGGGTCGTATTTGTCCTGCGCCATGCTATCGATCCGCTCGTTCTTCGCCCTCTCCGCCTCGGCGGCCTGGCGACGTTGCCACTCCTCGATGTCCTGGATTTGTCGGTTGCGCAACGAAACGATCGCGCGGCCATACGCCTCGCGCAATATCGCCTGCACCCTCAAAGTCTTGCAGGCGAACTTCTTGTTCCTCCGCTTCTTATTGATCAGGTCGATATAGGACACGAGGTCTTTGTGCTTGGCGTCCACGTTGTCCTTCCAGTTCGCGCGCTTCGTCATTGTGACTTGCGGTTGGGCAACGATACAAACGAGAAAGATGAAAGGATTATTCAACCAACCTGTTTCTAGTGCAGTTTCACAGCTCGACACGGCTTTGTCCGGGAGAAACTCACTAGAGACAACCTTCCACCTCGACGGCGACTGACCGAATGACGCAGCGGCCCGGCGGTGGGGATATTTATACGCTCGACGCGTGGCCGCTGAAAGGCGCTGCGCGCGCAGCGACCGCCTTCCAGAAAGATCGTTGCTAATCGACGTTTTCGTTATCGTTTTGAAAATCGACGGTCGTCGATCGACGTCGGGGATTTTTTGCGAGCCGTCGGTGGCGTTTTTTGTATTAACTTTTCGTTGGTTTTGAAACGACGGTTGTTGCGTCATCAATCGAGCCCCCCCCACTCGGTTGGCTTTTGCAATGACGCTATCGAGCTATTCTCGACGGCCTGCCTTTTGTCACGTAGGTTGCAGCGTTGTCAAATTTAGTAACGGAAAATAAACGTCCGTTTAACGATTTTTCGTTAACGCTCGAGGGGAATTTAATTCCGAGATGATTTGCTTTCTCTTTCTGCTCTTCTCGTCTGACGCAATGCAATCGTCGGAGAAAGGAGGGATTTAAAAGGTCTATCGTTCGACATTGTTACCCATTTTTTTTTTTTTTTTTTTTCATTTATTTTTATTTATTTCGTTGGATTTTCGTAATTTCAATGCTAGTGACTGTCGGCTAATTAGAAATTTATCTGATTAAACGAATTTCCGACAGTTTTTAAGAAAATTGGGTAATTACGTTTAGAAACGTTTAGAAACGTATGTCTGAAAAATTCGAGAACTGCATTCAAAACCTCGTTTTCTTTGTTTCGACACATTGTTTATTTTGTTGTTGTTGACGAAAAGACGCATTGTTTTTATTAACTGTAATAACAATGACACAGAAATAGACATATCCAATAAGCGAATAATAATAAATAATATCCTGAAAATTTGCTACGAATATTAAAACATGTTATTTAATATAAATTGCTTATCGGGAAGCGAAATGTTTAACTGGATTTGTTAATGTAACGTGTTATCGTCCTATTTAGACATATTATTATGTTTCTATTTTCTAAAATAATACTTTTGTAGCATTATTTAAAAAAAGTAAAATGTAATACTACGTCGTTAGAGTAACGTACGTTATAGGCTATTGAAGTATCATTGTCTATCTTTGTTTACATCAAATGTAAACAAATACATTTCACTTTGTCTTACTTATTGAATTTTAAGATACTTCAATAGCCTATTTGGATATTATTATTTTATTAAAGTAAAACAAAGAAATTGTCTATAATAAATTAAATGATCAAATCATTCTTTTGAAGTACATGAAAATAAATAAATATAACAATAAATAATGATAATAATATTAATAATAACAATAATAATAATAATGATAGGATTATTAGAAATAATAACAATAAATAATAATTGAATAAATATTAAATTAACAATCCTTTCAAAAACAACAACTCATGTTTTAATATCGGGAAAATTGGAAGAACGGAAAAACCCCGATAATTTCTGTACGAAACCGAAAATAGCACGTGTTACAAGGCAGATAAGGCACACGTGCGTCATTTCCTTTACCTATTTTCTGGTCCCTTTTTTTCATTGAAAGAAAGTTGTTTTCAAAAAGAAAAAGAATTCACGTGTTAATGTTATTTCTGAATAATTTAAAACGCAATTAGAATTATTTTCAGAGGAAAGATTAAAGCTCGTGACTCATACAACGATGCTATTTACGAGCGCGCTGTTGATTAACGAAAATGAACGTTTGTATGTGGTGGTATATTCAAATGTTTTCAGCAATGTTATCTGATTTAAATCCTTTGACAATAAATATCTGCGTTTAGTGAAATTCAGTTTATTGTACTTCGTTTTTTCATTTTCCTAAATGTGTTTTTAATAATACAAAAAAATTAATTTACGGAAAACATCGTCTTAAAAAAAAAAATAAATAAATAAATAAAAACAAAAGTAAATAAATAATAATGATAAATAAATAATGAAAATTAAAGATGAAAAGACAATATGCATTTACTCTTTTAAATATATTTGTAGATAGAAATAAAAAATATAGACAAAAGTTACTAAACAAAAACAAACAAAACAAAAATAAACATACGAAAAATAAATTAAAATCATCTGTGAATATATTTAAAACACTTGGATATCAACATTAAAAACATTACAACAACATTCATAATTTATTCTTATTTATTAATTCTCAAATAAAGACAAACAAGAAACAAACGCACAAATAAATCAAAAACATCAGTGAAAACATTTTAAAAAGATAAATATTAACATAACAATAAACATAACAATAAACATGCATATTGTTATTTACTATTTTATTGAAAAATGATAAAAACCAATATTGCAGACAAAACAATAACATTGATTTTTTTTGTTTATTTATTCTTTATCAAAACAAACAAGCGAACAGAAAAAACAATTAAAACCATCTGCGAAAATATTTTAAAATGAGAATCAACGTTGCAGACAAAATAATAATATTGACATATTTTAATTTGTTCATTTTTAAATCAAAATAAATTAAAAATAAACAGAAAAAAAATTCGTGTATGTCTATGTATTTTTATGGTAAGTAAATTACTTTCATTTTTTTTAACGGACTTTTTTCCCTTCCATTTATTGGGCACCAACTCAGCTTTGAAGGACGATCTGAAGTCAGCTACGGAACATATTCACAAACCCTAAACCGCATACACAAGTTCTGCTCGCGTTTCGTCGTCTACCTTCAAACGACGTGTCTGTTTGCCCGAGTCAGTCCATTCGAGTCGGCCGTTGTCAAGTCAAGTGAAGGTTGATTGATATACAACAAACTGACGGTTCATTCGAAAATTATTTTCGGCGACGACATTTTATATGTCAACCATGGTGCAAAACACTTTTAATCCCGTTACTCACTGCATTTTTGATATGGATGGATTACTCATCGGTAATTATTTGGAAAATGTCATACAAACAGGGAAACTATTAACATTTATATATATTACTAATATCAACATTAATTGCACCTTTTCTGACAAATTTTTTATTTGAGCAAAAGTCAACGTTTTGATGTCTGTTATAAAACCAGTTATTATTATTATTTTTTTTTATTTCCACTACAGTGACATTACAT
>JABFOV010004521.1:0-13755 GCA_022817685.1 Aradophagus sp. ZL-2020 | reverse complement strand
GGGGTACATGTGTTGACAATCAATAAAAAAAATTATAATCTTAAGTCAACAAAGAGAAGACAAAATTGATGAAAAATTAAAACACCTCTAAAAAAATATGTCAAAAAATCCAGACAAAAAAATGTTTAAATTTTGCGAAATAGTGGGTCGAAACGGATTTCATTTCACCCCATTGAGGTGAAAAGGGGCTTCATCTTTGATAGACCCCCCCCCCCCCCCGTGTTATGCATATAACACTGAGTGTCAGTTTTTTAAATGCTCCGAAGAGTTGGATATTATGTATAATTTCTGATGAAGACCGCACGTGCTTTCGAGTGGACAATGTTTTGCGTGAATATTATCGTGGCTCGATATTTGGGTGGGAAATTTTAACGTGTCAGTGGAAAGTAATAATGGTTGGTCGAAACAGAATTCGGAAGCGGAACTGACGCCCCGGCGAACGCTTTATTTAACTCTTGAATTCATGTAATTTTCTTTTTTGTTTTTTTTTTGTTGTTGTAAAAACAATACTTATTTGATATTATAGCCTCATTTGATATGAAATTGATTTCAACGCGTCGGTTTTGTAAGGCGATTCTATACTGATATTGCGATATTATTGTCATTTTTAGTTGATCTGAATTTTCCAATTCAGCGACATCAAACGAATTGACAAGTTTGTTCGCGCAAATAATTTGTTGCTTAACTTTCCATTTTTACCTCAAAATGTTGTTTAAATATATAACGATGTAATAATACTACAATGGTGGAATGAAATGAATGCCGTCAGTTTGTAAAAACAAACTTTCAACAAAAGTACACATTAGTCATTATATATAAAACAAAAAGATGTCGTAATTTCAAGTTGTCGCTTAATGTTGATGAAATTTGGCCCGTGACTGATCCACGAATTCGGGCTTTTCTAAACAATTTTATTATTTATTCATTTATTGGAACAATTTTGTTACCGGAATCTTTTTAAACAATTTATTATTGTTATATATGGAATGTAGGCTCTCCCAAACAATTTTTTCATATTCACTCAACTAAATAAACTAGATTAAACAAATATAACGATTTATATTAAATTTAAATTCATGGTCCGATTCCGCGAAAAAATACTTCATTTTTAACAATAATATTTGTTTCAATTTATCAATATACATTCTATCCAATGTCTGAATTTAATGTCTCAATTTCATACATCGATTACTTAATTCTTCCAATGTTTTTGTTAAAACGACAAACAATACTCGAAAATACTTTTCCGGTGTTTTTCAAATAATAACGAATGAAAAGCGAACACAAGCAAAAGAAACATCGGCTGAAAACGAAAGCACGAAAAAGTAAGCAGAAAAGTCGTTTGTAACGAGGGCCGTCGCGCCGACTTGGCCGGAAAATCATAACAATATTTTCGCGCGTTACTTTCATTTGTTCCTCTGTTCGTCTCCACGAACAGACGTATTGCAAGGGGGATAGTTTGGAAAAACAAAACAAGTGAGCGGCAAGCTCGAAGAGATATACGACCGAGCTAATCAGTGTCTTTTCGGAGCTTTCAGTCACCGCTTTAACAACGGCCGAAGTAAGGGACGAGGATGGACGTAACGCAGTAAGAAATGATTTCCTCCGTCGTATTTCTGCAGTCATCGTCAAACAGCCCTCTCCCCCATCAACCTCCTTCGTCATTCCCCCTCCACAAAAAAAGCACGCGAATAAAAACGATCGATGATTCCATATTCCTTTTGATAATTTTCAATAGTAAATTTTGCGATAAACCTCGGGCCGGGTCTTGGCGCCGGTAAACACCGGCAGATCGATTTCCACCTTTCCTTTCTCATCGGAACATTTCCCTCGAAGAGATACCCGAGGCCAAGCCCTTATCATCGGCTCGAATTTCTTTCCGCCGCGCGGTGGATAAAAAGGCGAGGCAAAAAGTAGCTCAACGAAGCTCTTTGTCACTTGCCACCCGAGCCGATCGGCGCCCTTTTTAACGCGCCACGAAGGTCTTTCGTCAATTGGAAGAAATTGAAATCATATTTAAAGGCGACCCCGTGTCAAAGAACTCCGCCAGCGCCCCCCTCCGAACCGCCAGATATTCACCCACTTTCTTCCTACCTTTGACAGTTTTTTTTTTTTTTTTCCTTTCACCTCTTCGACGTAATGGCGCGCCGAGATTTCGCTCTTCCACCACCACCACTTGCCGCTCTCATCGTATTCGCAATTTTTTACAACGCACGCTTTCAGCGACAAACAATATTTCCCTGCGAGCGCCGAACCTTCGATCAATCCTGAAAGTTGAATTCAATAATAAACGCTCGCTGCGACGGGTCCGTATTTTCCGCTCAACAATATGCCGCTTGATTCGAGAGTAGCTTCATTTAGATCGTAACAAGAACGCGTCGCGCGTTATTTTTCAAGCAGGGGCCGACTCCCCTGTGCGTTTATCTTCGGTCAACTTTTTTGTGAAAGCAGAGTCGATATTTATAACGCGAAACGCATAGTGCTTCGGTTCATTATTTATTCGTGTTTATGACGACGAAAGACAAATGATGGGTCGTGTACGTTTCATCAATAATTTTCACATGTAAAAGTTTAATGCGTGGAAAATTATCTTTAAAAAGTCTTTACATTCTTCACACTTGAATGTCATTTTATTATATTTTTTATTGTTCGGGTCTGCTAGATCCTATCGATAAAAATTATCCAAATTTGAAATTTGGGTAAGTCGTTATTACGTAAATTCGATGGTTTTCCATCTGCCCCGAATTCCAGATATTCAATAACGGCAAATATATCTGAAACTATATATAATACGCAAATGCAGACGTTATGGAATGGAATTGAAATTTGTATTCTTTTTTTTCGTGGTTTTTTCTGATCAAATATAGATGGACAGTAAAACGAATGAAAATTTATAGATGAAGAATTGACCGGAAACCAGGGCAGGTGAATTATTCCAATGCGAGCATCGCGTTGATTATTATCTTTGCGAATATCTGTAATAATTAATGTGCAATGTTAAATTCTATCATTCATACTAATGGACGTATTGAATTTATGCGTTTGTTTATGGGTACACAAGAAATTTAATATATTATTATTATTATTACCCGTAAGATATTACGACAAATTTAATTATAAACTGTAATATGATTTATTTAATTAACCATTTTTTATTTCATTTGATTAAATTTTATACACGGATAACATTTGCAGCGCGGGAACGACAAAAAACTCATTTTGGTCTGGTCGGTCGATTTCATCATAGAAAACGTGCGATGCAATTAACCCTTTCGTTCCCGTAATTGCTTGTTACACGTAAAATAATTGCCATTCTTGTATAAGATAAAGTTTTTATACTTTGTAAATAACATTGTTTACAATTCACATCTAAAATTTTCAACATACATCGCAAACTTTCTGCCTACTATTTGAAAGTACTTTGACTCGAAACAACAATTATGAACAATAACACGATAATTAGTCATTTTATTAACGTAATTATTCAACTTGACTCCACACTTGATTAGTGTAATCGTCATTTTTTTACATCTCATAATTATATTGATTATACAAACAAGCTCTTCCCTCATTTATACCTCATCGTTGCATTAATTCACAACGTATGCATATCATTTGGCCTGCAACAATAATTTCCCCGACGGCGATCCGAATAAACAATGGCAATCCCCGGTTTCGGGACTCGTTCCAGCGCGTTGCGGTCGTCTAAATTAAAACCCCCCCAAGTCGTTTGGTTGAAAGTTGAAAAGCCCGCGCGGAACGCCTGTTTCTCGGGGCCAAAGACGTACGACACGAGCAAGTTCTTTCCACTGGAAATGGGAACGCGCAATACGTCGAAACATCGGCGAAGCTTGTCGATGTCAAAAAGCCGTGCACCTGTTTCTGGTTATAAACGCCCGGTTCATCGAACGCCGTCGGAAGGGAGGAAAAGCCGACGAAATACGATTAGACTGGCGCAAAACTTTTGAATTACGGGCCGTAAATAATGCGTGTCCGCGATGTGGCACAAGTCAAAGCGAAAAGAAAGGAAGGAAGGAAGCCGGAGCCATCGGAACGTCAACGAGTCGAATAAAAATGCGAATGTGTTTTTCGGCCGTCTACGCCGCACGCTCGATTTCACGCCAGGCAATCGAATGACGCGGGCATTTCAATGTCCCGGGCAATAAAGTGTTCCGAACACGCGAGCGTTCTTTTGACTTTGAAATTGGCTCTTCTTACGAGCGAGTATCTGTTTACTGCGAAACACATTAATGATACTCAATTGCTTCGGTCCAATTGCCCCGGAAGCTTGTGCGTATTTTATTTCTCGTGCTAATCATTTCCTTTGGAGATAACGTTTTTATTAATTTTGCTGTTTTAATTGAACAAATTATTAACAAAACTTGCAAGCATCGAGTAATACTTTAAATACGATTCAAGCAGATGTGTCAAAAATGAAAAACGATTTTCGAGAGAGGACGATGTAAATACTTGAAATACACAAACATCTATTCAATACTTTTTTCATAATAATTAAAACATATTCATTTATAAGAAACGAAACGAACTTTGAATACCCGAGCATATTAAAAATTGTACTTGCACAGTGGTTGGGTGGCGCATTGCGAGAAAAGGGTCAATGCTCGTTTAGCGACCGCGGACAATCGGATACGGTGGAACGGAAATTACCGAGTAGTTTCACAGTGCTTCAACGGCGCCTCTGCTTTTCACTCCATGAATGAGCGTGACTCCCGGCAAAAGGAATGGCAAAATTTCAATTTCACCGACGCCACCCAAATGGGACAGTTTCATGGGCCGGCGTATACTTTTTTCCTTTCTTTCACGACTTTCTCGCTGTTCGCATCTTTTGTCGTAATGATCCCCGGATAGATTATTCATATTGTCGTAAACCGAAATATGCTCCTCGAGATGGAAGCGTAAGGAAGAAAGGTAAGTGGATTCTTATAAAATAAGGAGCAGTAATAAAAGGCACGGGAAAACGTTCCGGTCTCTCTTTCCTTTCTACCCGAGGTAATACAATTCTTCGGATACTGCGGCCTTGTTCTTTACGGATCGGCCGCTTAAATAAACAAAGCCGAAGGTCCATCGTGGCGCACGACATTCAACGACTTGACATCCGATCAATCGGCGTACCTTTTTCGCGTTATAAAATACACCAATCTAAACAAAATAAAGGTCGAGTAAGATGAGAACGAGATTGCCAAGGAAAACCGTCACCGGCAAACAATGCAGTGCACGCCTTTGCAGTTGATTTTCCATCGATTCGACGATCTTTTTACAATTCTTTGAAACCATCAAATGGCAAACGTGATGGTCGACGGAGAAATGTTCGTTGAACAAAAATTGATTCAAAGGTTATAAATAATGTGTACCTGAAGTTTGCCGCGTGGCAAATTGCCACACGTTTTTGACTTAGAAAATTATCTGTATTCAAAAAATTAGTTCAAGAATAAACATAGTGAAAAATATGAATTAATACGAAAAATTGTCGATTAAAATTTTTGAACTTAGACAATGTTCCAAGTCAAAAATGTGTGGCAGTTTGCCACGTGACAAATTTCAGGCACATTAAAATAATGGATTATTTTAATCTACTTTGAAAGCATTGCTTAAACAACGATAATTTTTGGAGCAAATTTATCCAAATCTGCCGTTCTGAATCTAATTTTTCTTATGTTAAGTCAAATTACAGAATCACAAATAAGTTATTAAAAATTAATAGGTCACAAAAAAGAGGACGATTAGCGTCAACACCACAAACCTCGTTCTTTTCTATCGGCATTTCCGTCATATTTGCCGTAGAAATTTGTACTCTTGCTATCACAATACCGGTTCCTTCTAGCTGCATTCTTTTTCGACCGAATATTAAAAATTTTCCGAGTGAAAACACAAGATTTGTCTAATCAAACGTTCCGTTCATTCCAGCACGATTTCCCCCGATCGATACATTTGTTTAACGAATCTCTAACTTGGTTCGTTAGCTTTTGATTAACATTTAAGTTGCGAGAACGACAAAAGAATGGAAGCAACGACGCTCGGCAACGTCGACGAGGAATAATGGAAGAACAGGACTAGAAAGAGGGAAAGGCGAAGCATTTCCTTATTTTGACTGCGTAACGCGCGAGGATGATGCGATTCGCCGTAACGAACGAACGAACGAAGGAAAAGTGGGTGCATGTACGCGAACAATCTCACTAAGAAAGGAAACAATAAGCAAGACACGCGCTTGATTAAGTCGACAACGTTTCCTTGTAAATCCGCCGAAATTGAAAAACCGGCGGAAGCGAAGGAAGATGAAAGGGCCGAGGGAGGATGAAAAAACGAGGGAGAAGAAAAGTTGCTCGCGCGGAATTAAAGTCGGGCGACGGGAAAAAAAAAGGCGCAATTACAAATTTTAATTACAGTTAACGCCGGAGCCGAGACGTTAATTGCAATCACAGGCGCTAATTATTTTCTAATACGGCTTACGAGGCTTCGGTGGGAACGCGGTTTCGTCGAGATTAATGCTTCCCCTATGAAATCGTAATTGTCAGCCACTTAAGCGCTCAACCGGCAAAGGCGCGCTGTCCGAAAGACCGACTACCGGCGGATATATCTGCGATCCTCGATACACAATGGCGCTCACTTTTCAACCGAATAAAACGCCTCGCTTGCCTCGGCCAATAACCCATTGTCTCACTTTTACTTACTAAAACGCCGCGCAGGGTGGACGCTCAATGCAAGTCAACATTTAATTAAAGATTTAATTCAGCGCGCGCGATCCGAGCGACGTAGTTATCATGAAATGTTATCTGCCGGGGCGTAATTTCAGCGCGACGCAATGAGTCGAATAATGAAAATGTCTTTGTAACGAAATTGTCGCTGCTCGAAAGACGGAATTGTAGTCGAGTAATTAATATGCGCGGGTGCGATTCAAGTTCAAACTCGTGGGCAGGTTTTTTTTGCGATACGTTGCATTGTGATTGGTTCGGTAATTGCTAAAAAAAGAATGGCAAAGATAATACCTTAGGAATCACAGAAATTGATGTGGCTCTGGTAGGGATGTAACGCACATCAATGTGGCCGTTTTTATTGTTACTATTACTTTGATTAAGTGTACCTTACCTTACCTTTACCAGTTCGATAAATATCATAATTTAAATAATTTCATGAAAATGATAGCAATTACAATGTTTGACTAACGTTATTCATCTTCGCGTCACAGAAAGCTACAAACATGAAACTGGAAAAAAAAAATTCGATTTATTCTAGAACATGGTGTTTATCGAAGCCAGCAGAGAATTTTTCAAAACGACCCTCGTGAAAACAGTTTCTTGTTTTTTCATTTCAAGATTCTCGTTGGTATGAAATTTTCGTACAATTCCGACTTGTCCCACCCACCAGACGCCCCGTAGATTATCCAGCGAAGGAAAGTGCTGTTGAATCTCAGAAAAGCCTGCGATTTAACGGAATACATTTAAAGCGAACAATGTAATGATTAGGGGCAAATTAACGAAATTATCCGACTTAACGCAGCAGCGTGTTCGCCGTTTCCGTTTAAACGCGTATTTTAAAGTAGAACAAATCCACTCGCGCCTCGTCCCTCCTCGTCGTGTCTGTTTATCTCAAGCCGCTTAAGATCGTCAGTTATTTGATTGCCGGCTCGCTCGGAAGGCGTCAAGCTTTAGCGATAAACTGACGGAGCGCTAGAAAAATTAATCTGCGAGCTCTCGGCTACGGCATTAAAAGCAAGGCTGCGGGGCCAAACTAAACGGACAAAACAAGAGCCACTCGCGATATAATTCCGACCGACGAGGCGGCCGAAAATCGTAACGTTCGGGTGAAGCTATTAAAACGATTATTATAATCCCGTTGTAGCCGAAGAAGGGTCGTTTTAAAAGCACGGCGAGTACAAATTAAAGATCCGCGTCATATTCGTGTCGGAGTGGCCATTTTATTTGGCATCGTTTAAGCGGATCACGCGGGTTTATTTGACGTTCGCCCAAGTCCTGCAGGATTAAAGTGAATTACGATTTACCGGAAATCAAATGTAAGGCAGTTTTAATGAACAAGAAGTTTCGTACGTGTATAATATACGAGTTCGAACTTGGACAAATTATTGTGCAATTGGTGTTTGCGAATTGCAAAAAAACTGATCGAACTCTCTCCAAAATGATGAAAGGTTGGTAAAGTAGTCAATCAAAATCGATGTTGATATATTTTTGTTAAAGTGAAGAGATTTTACAACGAAAACAGAACATTTTGTCATGAAAATTTGTCTAACTTCTAACCTAACTTCTAATTATGTACGTACAAAACTTCCTGTACACGTTTTATGTAATTTTATAAAGAAACGAATGGCAGAGTTGCAAAAAGAATGGCACTGAAGAAAGAAAACGTTTCGTGCTGTTGAAGATTCCAACGTTTGTTGGTAAACGAAAATGAAAGCTGTTATGTTCTTTATTCAAATAGTAGTAATTTTTTATTGAATAATTTTACAAGAAAAAGATTGAATATATGAATATTTTAGAGTATTAATGTTTCATTTTTGATTTCAATATATGCTCTTGAATTATACATAATTAATTTTCGTTTATTAGTAAACGTTGGGAACTTTAACTGCATTACATTTCTTTCAAGACAAAAGTTATTTTGATATTTTCCCACAAATTCATTTTCTCGAACCAAGAGCATTTTCTTAGTCCAAGTTTCTTAATCTAAGATTAAAGTTAGATTTTGATAGAAAAAAAGTTGCAAAAATTAGTTAAATTTTTTTATTGCACTGATGACCGTTTCCTATAACATTTGATTTCATTACACCACCTATCATCAAGGAAATGTTGATGAAAAATTACAAAATATCCGGTGAAAAGTTGTTTACATCAATCTGTTAAAACAAACGATCTGATATAAAAAGAAAAAAAGTCGCCTGTCGCGTTCATTAAACTTTGCATTTATTTATCACGCGCGCAGCATGTAATTCAATTATCGAGGGTAACGTTACGATAAATCAGGATAATAAAAGTCACTGTTTATATTAATACAGCAATTTCGTTCAACAATTTGAAGTTATAAATAATGCATTCGTTTATGCGGTAATATTAATTTTATTAGTGCGCCAAGTTATTTTCCATCGGTTTATGCTAGTATTTTACTTGATAAATAATTTATCTCGCAATTAGTTAAAACATTCGCTTCCGTAAAAAATGCAATTTGATCTTTCATGAATAACATCAATTGTTTATGTTAATTAAATTATCTTTTGGATTTCATTTTATCATTTCATATTTCATTTGTAAATATTTGAAACGCACGCTTATCGAATCAAAAGCGATTTGAATAAAAAATTACTATCTAATTACGATATTATAATTCGTAATGTTACAAACCTTTTTACAAACAATTTCTGTTTCCACGATATCGGATACAAAAACAATATTAACTGTTGAAAAAACACTGACAAATTAAATATTTCTCAGCTTGTTATTTGTTTTTCATTTATTTTATTCGATTTTATTATTTTTCTTTTGTTTTTCGTAAATGCGTACATATTTACGACACGAATAACACTTTTTTACTTTGCACGTACTAGCCAAGTGCATTTTTCTCAGTATCGGGGTCATTTTTCGGCTTCGCTTGAGTGGTGAAAAAGCGTCCGCCTGCGGCTCACCCCCCCCCCCCCGCAACTCCACTTGTTTGCCTCGCAACTAAAATAATGAACAAGTTACGAGCCGTACCATAACAACAAAATGGCTTCTCGCGAGTGCGCTGAAATTCGAGACAAGATGATAAGCTTCGACAAATTTTATTGGCCACGGCCCGAAGATCGATAATCGTCGCATCCATTATAACGGCGATTCCGCGAACATTATATTTTGCTTCGATCGATTATATTGCGCTAATAAATAAATATGAAGTCTCGAGTTTTCGTCGCCGAAAGCGAGAGCGTGCGTCGAAAATTGAATACAAATACGCGGCCGTGTTTCATTGTCAGATTTCGCTTTATTTGCATCGGCTTGTTTTCGCGCGCAACTCCTCGTGCAATTTGCGCGCGAACAAGGAAAAAGGAAGGACTGAATAAATTGCGCGATAAGATCCCGGGAATTAAGTGCCACCGCGGGAAACGCGAGGAGCAATTTATGAATTTTAATCCTGCGAAGGTACACCCGGCTTTGGCGCAACTCGAAAACATTGGAAATAACGTTGTTGCTCTTGAGTAACGCGTCGCTCAAAAATTATACATTTTTTGAATAAAGCGTCGTTTTTTAAAACGATAACAAGTTTTTTTTTTAACTCGGATATACGCGTTTTTCTCTGAAATCTGTTATTCGCAATACTGCCTTATGAAATTGAAAATATTGAATTTAGAACTTTTCATTTTGTATTTATAACGTTATGCATTATCTAGAATGAACACGAATTTGAAAAATTGTTCAAAAAATTTATTTTCCATTGAAAAAATTGTTTCCAATGTCTGGCGAAACTGTTAAAACTCGTTACCGCTTTCGATCGCGCTAACGAACGGGCTTATGAAATCAAAATGTATAACATCGGTAGGAAGGGGGGGGGGGTTATTTTATAAGCATTGTGTCATAACAGTTAGCCATGGCCGGGCCGGCTTATTTTATTAACGCGATAGCGTAACTTAACGGCGCAGCTTCGGCCGACGAGCTGGGACAATACAATTTCCGCCGCGGATTTCCGACGGCCAGCCTTTCGGGATATGTAAATTGGCTTGGCTTTAATTTTCGAACGTAATCAGAGTTAATAGAGACGAAAGCATCCCGAGTATCCTGCGGGGGCCGATAAGTAAAAAACAGGCGTCGAGTACGACCGGTCGTTTTGTATCGAGACAAACTGATTTACCATCAATATCATTTTGTCAAATGTTTAATGTTCTTGAAGTTGTTTGAAAATACAAAGTTTGTTGTGGACGAGTGTTTGCTCGAAGAAAAGAATGCGTTGGTCGAAGACGAAATTTTTGGCATGTTAGGAAAATGAAACTGTTTTCAAATAAAAAATAATCTACAATTATGTCAACTGTTATTATAAAATTATATTCAGACAGTCACTCGAAGCTCAAATACCTTCGCAGTCATGTTGAACTGCTGCGTGAAGTGATAAAAAAATGCATGACAAAGTTAGTTTATTGATATTCAGTTTGACTTCAAAGTTTTAATGTCGATTATCAATGCAGAATCAACAGTGCTGATTTTTCGACCGAACTGTCTAAATTTATTTTCCAATTAATTATAAATAAAAATAACAGATTGATTTGAATTAAAGTCCATAGGTTTAATTAGATTGATTGGATTAGAATCCATAAAAATCCATGCCGCTTAATTTTGTAACCTCCCATCACTAAATACGTATACAAAAATTGCGCATGTCTGCAAAAAAGACGCAAACATGTTTATCCACAGTTTTATTGAACAACTGCTTTCCTCCTCTTCCCGTTTTCGCAATCGCAATAACGCGCGCGGCGCAGAGCCGCCGAAATAATTGTTTCCATTAACAATTAATTCCTTATCGGCAAAAACAACGAGCAAAACAAATGATTCGACGCAATTTACTTATTTACACGCCGCGACACAAAAGCCCAGTTCGAGAATGCCACTCGTTCCGAGAGCGCCACGGCTTTTTTGTCCAAAAGCGTCGCACGGTTTCTCTCCCGACAATTCTACTGCGCAAGAACGATTCCGTAAAAAAATGTTCCTACGTCATAAACCCAACATTCAAATCGGATTATTTGATTTAATTAAATTTCCCCCGGGATTCATTCGAGGAAACGTTATTATCCATTTACTCCTTGAAAACAGTACGTTCGATTGGAAAGTTAATTATTACCGGTCCGTTCATTTTTTGCCCCTTTCCCTTTCAGACCTGTAACTCGATGTTACAATATTTCCTCCAGTTTTCGACGATAAATAAGTTAGCGAGCCCCGATTTTCGGCCGAAAACCCGATGCAACGTAAATACGACCGTAAAAATGTTGCAACGGGCAAGATCCGAAAGTCGGCATATTTCGGCGTAATTGCGCTCGCTCTTTTATTATTTGTGCATGGCGCATAATTCGCCGGCCACGTTGCGTCGGCTGAAAAATTTCGTAATCAATACGCGGCCGAGTACGATGAATCGTGTAACGGAATCATCGATTAAACGTCTATTCCGTACAATTCATTCAAGGCGAATTCATTATTTTTCAGTTTAATCGTTTTCTGCGAGATTTTAGAGTTTTTTGACGCCTTTTGCAGAAAGGCGCCGACAAAAGCGGGGAAAAACGCCAAAATGTCGCAAAAAGACATTGAATAATAAAAAAACAATGAATTCGCCTTCAGAGGTTCGCAAAAAGCGACGCGGCACAATCGAACGTTTTAATTGGACCGACATCAAAGTGGGGGGCTGCGTTGTTATGTACGGCCATTTCGACGAAAACTCGTTAATTCGGGGATAAATATCAACGGCGTTCCGCGAAAAACGAAGGTGCGCGTCAATCGACTTTGACCCTGCTTTATTAGCCGTCGCGCCCGATAAGTATCGATTTCGTTCGGCGCTCACCAACTTATTAGAATTACAAACATCCGGGCGAGTAATAACTATTTCTTGCGCGAGGAAAAGGAAACGGAACGGGGCAAAAGGGGCAAAAAGTGCGAAGAAAAACGAGCGCCGCGCGAGAGGACGGGAGCATCGACGAAAAGCCCCGAACAGATATTAAAACTTCATGGCGAAATAAGGGACGCGATTATTCAACGCACCGTCGAGGAAATCAAAATGAAAATATGTCCCGGGATATTCGGGCGGACGAAAATGAACGCTTGCCGTATTTGCGCTCCAACTTCATGCATGCAAACATCATGCATTATACGTTCGGAAGGTACGGCAAACTCCCAAGAATCTGTCAATATGTGCTCTGCTCATGGGAAAAAAGGAATTGTTTGATGAAACAATAACGCCATCTTTTACCGCCCTCGTTCGTTCGCCAATTCCCCGTCTTTTTTTCTCTCTCCTTGTCGCGTTTTTTCTTTTCGTTCGCCTAATGTGGACGTTCCTGTGTTTTGTCAATTATTACGAGCGAACTCTTAAGGGACTCTTTGCCTGATGGCAGGGTGGGGGTTTTAAATTTTGAGATGGCTTGAATCTAAGAGTCTGATGTTGAAGTTCCAAGTTGAAACCGTAAGTGGCAATTAAATCATACGTTACAGTTTAAAAATGCATTGTCATATGAAAATTTGAATGAAATCATTTTCACTTGTAACAAAACTTACTACTCCGAGCTAAAATTTATATTTTTAAATCACAATAAACGAACAAATTATGAACAATTCTGAACTGGTTAGTTGAATTTTTCTTACTCAACTGAATATCAAAAGAGTAATGATCAGCTTGCCTTTTACTTGAGTCACTTATTAATTGAAAATTACTCACTGACTCATATTCGTAAATTAGTTTCGCATGATCATTTTCTTATCATAATTGAGATTTTTAATAAAAATTTAACATTTTCCAAAATTTAACGAAAAAAAAAAAAAAAAAAAAAAAAAAATAATAAATTTTAAGATTGTGTGTACAGCCAAACAAACAAAACAAAAAAAAAAAAAAACGTAAACTTTCATGTGTCACTTATCCAAAACAGACAATGACAATTATAGACTCAACAGAATCAAAACTACTATAGAGTAGATGAACTACAGCAAGAGCGTAAACTCACTGATACTCCGACGATTAGCCGACAGCAGTGTAGCTAGGGTGTCATTCTTGATGTATGTAGCAGATGCG
>JABFOV010004520.1:0-13760 GCA_022817685.1 Aradophagus sp. ZL-2020 | reverse complement strand
CTGAGAAGCAATCATGAGATAGTGTAACGCTACAATATTACCGTAGTTCACAGGCTACTACGAGTTGTTTATGTGTGATTTTATGTTGAGTGTCTTGTTTTTTATATTTTTTTTTTTTTTATTGGTCGGTCTCCATTATTCAGTTCTTCAAAACATTATTTTTTTTGATTTTTGTTTTTTTTTTTTTTTTAAAAAGGTATTTTTTTTTTTTTTTTTTTTTTTTTTTTTTTTTTTTTTTTTTCAATTTTCGTACGACGAAAGGCACGATAGAACGACAATGCGTCTATAGAAGTCTCGTTCGTTGTTCAATGTCTTAACTGTATTTACGATAAACGAAATACACAGGCAAAGAACAATCTAGGAACGCATTTTAATCATCAGGTTCTTACACTATAACGGAGGCAAATTTACGAAAGTGAATTTTCAAACTCATTTCCCAACCGTTCACAATTGGCTTCATTAAATTAACGTTGCACGAATCGAATTTTGCTCTTAGCAGTAAAAATGTGCTAAACAAAATTAACTGCTTGAATTATAAGAAGGAGCTAAACTCAAATTGAGTTAATTTCTCTTGATTCAAGGATACTTCACTGTGATGAAATATTTCACGCAACGAACGAATCACGCTGTAATTTTCGCATTTCTCCCCCCCCCCCCCTTTTTTTTGGTTTCCGGTCTTGTATGATTTTTAATCATCGTTATTACTAAATGAAACTCATCGACTAGTATCGATCGGAATGTTTAAGAAAAAGTGAAGAAAAAAATCATAAGGGGCGTCGAATTCTCAATGTTTGACTTTTTCGTTCGACGACATCATCGAGTCCAACGTTTTCTCAAGGCGTAATTGAGAGGGCGTGCTGAACGATTTGTCGCGAGCTATCACTGATCCTAGGCATGTGACTCGAAGCGATTCAAGTCCTCGTGATTGGCACACCGCCAGACTTGCTAACGGAGCTCGTGTAAGTGCACAAACAGCGATATATGGCGCAGTTTCGATTTCCAATTATACGCTAACGAGTCGGGAAAATGAATCGAACGCAGGCTCAAAAGAGCAAAGTTGTTGACGACAGGCTGGGGTGCCTTGAAGTTGGCTGATTGTCATTTTGACACAATGTCCTTTAGAGATTGTGAATGCCAACTGCTTCGATGTATAAATAATGTATTTAGAAAATTGGCCACTAAAGAGGAAGAAATAAAAAAGTATCGAGGAGATATCACGTCAATGCCGTTTAATAAATTCTAATCATATTTTCGACCATCGCGATGCAATCACCGATTGCTCAAAGCTTAATCTCAATTTTTAGATGGCTACTGGAATAATAATGATGGGTTGACGACTGAATTTCTCTGCCGACTGAATATAGGATGAACAATATATATATACTTTTTTGATAGTGCTTATTTGTTTATACACTGTTAAAAATTCAGAGTAAGAATGAAGTTCTGGAAATGAACCATATAATAACGGGTATCTAGCAAATTTATACTTTAACAGAGGAACAAAATCAGGGGTGACAGTAAAAGTGCAAAATTTTGGTCACTTGAGTATGTGAAGCGTTCTCCGTTCATGCGCGAATTCCGAATTCACTCCACGATTTAGTGAATTCTGACACCGTTCAATCTAAACTACACTTTTTGCTAAACTCCGAGTATTTGAACCTGCAATTATGTTTTCCAAAATGTATTAGCTTTTCATACAGCATAATTCAGCAGTTATTTTTTAATGGATAAAAATATTTATCTATTTATGACTTATCAAGTTTGCTTCATAAATCTGAAATGATTATGTTTAATCAATAACATTTTTCATTTGAATTCATTTGATATTTGTCACAAAATATTTCATCATGTATCTGTGAAAGATAATATTTGAAATCAATTTTTATTATATATATAACAAAGTGATAATTGATTGATTGATAAATGTAAATACTTGATGAATTGATAAATTTTTTGTTGAACTGATTAAATGATTTTTTCCTGTTCCCTCCAATGTTCTTATGCTTATACAATTTTATATTATACGTTTAGATCTCTTAAGAAAATTTTACTAAGATTTCTAATAATTTTAACGCACCGTGATAAAATTAATTTTCAATTAACAATCTTTACAATATTAGATTTATAATCTTTTAGAGAGCCTTTACTACCACACTGTAAAATTTTTGTAACTTTATTTTGATACTTTATTTCAATATTTTATTCGATATTTTATTTTTTGATACTTTATTCTCGAGTCTTTTTTTCTTGTAAAATAATGTAAATACTTGAAGCTAATGAAATCTATGAGATAATTTGAATATCTACGTATCTCTCATCCATCTTTTCTCTATGCAACATAAAACATCTTTTAGGAACATTGATTTTATTATTTTTTTCCCCAATACTAAGCCACGTGTTTTCCATCCCTTGACCGATTTGCTCGACTATCATTGCCGAAACATTCAACGAAAATAAGATTCCGATGTTGATACTTTCCTTGCACGGAAAACGCTTTGCCGTCGAAACGATCATGGTTTATTTGTTACGGGAATAGGTAGCAAGTCGCTTCTGCTTACGTCGCAAATCAAATCACGAACGGCACAAAAATAGTTGCCCAAATGGGGTAGACGTTTCCGCACCGCTGCCACGTCTCTTTGACTTCGGCAATCGCCATTTCGTGTTCCGTACCACGATAGAATTCATCGCGCAATGTTGATCGCAAGAAATATGTCGATGATTGTCGTTAGAAATTGCATTTTCGACGTAAAGAAACGGGTTTCCAACGACCATTCATCGAAGACAAATTCGAAATCACGCTGAGGAAAACAGCTTGGAATAATGTCCTTCAACGATCAGCGAATCGTTGATTTAAATCGTAATTATCGAAGAAAACCGGACGATAAGATTTCATTGTTTAAGAGCTATGCTCACTGCCTGGAATTTGTGCTTAATCTATCCACATTTCACTTTGTTTACTTTGTTTTCGTATCTTTCGTATCTAAATCCTTATACAGCGAATGTTGTTTTTTTTGTATCTTATTTGAGAGTGTTTGGAATATAACTAAAATGGCCATATGGATGTAACAAACCCGAATGAAAAAATAGTAAAGCGATGTTTTTGATGCATGGCAAGCATAGTGAAACAAAAATAGGCGTCCTAAGATTACATATGGTATCATAAATTATATACATTTTACTCTGAAAAATTTAAAAAATATGATACACAGTTTTAAACAATTACTTTTAATAGAATATTAATATTTTGAATTTTTGTATAACAAAATTTGAACTGTTTCTTTATTGTGATTGTAAAATAATACATCAAAATGTTATTTAAAATCAATTATAAAATTAGCGTAATTATTAGAAATTCAATAAAATAAATGAAGCTTGTGCATTTGTTTGTAGTTTCATCAAAAGCATCTCCAGTGACATTTCTGTACTTTTGTTAAAACTTGGTGTTCAAAACATTTTGTTAGTCAATTACGCAATATAGATACATTTTAATCTTGCAATTAAACTTCCTTGAAATACAATTCAAACAAATAAAAAAATATGAGACAACTTAAATTCATTTTAGAAGAAATAACGTTCAAGGAAATAAACAGTAAAATAAAACAACATTACATTATCGTTATCGATGGAAATAACCATTGAATTTATACGAGTTAACAAAGTTCGTTAACATTCTACATTGGCCGATAATTTCGCTGTTAAGCGTGCACCAATAAAATTACTAACGCTGCTTCGTTATCATGCTCATATGAACTTAGCGTCAATAATAAAGGCGAAATATTTATGCATTTTGAGGAATACACACACGATTAATTAATCTGCTGATCGTGTATGAATTACTAAAAATGATTAAGTGCCATTCGATGAAAATAAGGTTATGTTTGTCGAACTGAGTTGTTTGATTTATTTTAAGATAACAAAAATCTAATCTCGCCATCGAGTTGACGTTAACAGAGCGTTGAAGGAACGTTGATTCAATATCGAAATTAGTTTCTTTTTCCCTTAGGCTGATATTGCATTTCGCGGTAACGTCAATTTCGTGCGCTTTTAGTACTTTGAATAATTCATCCCTCAGTAAATTTACTTTGACAAAAAATGCCATCGCAAGAAGTATTCACGTTGTTTGAATTAATACATTTGACTTGCGAAAAACGTTATTTTTATTCTTGGACAAGTCAAATGCTGAGTTGTCAAAATATTGATGACGCGGATACTTTTTTATTATAAATTGTAATAAAAAGTACTTGCATTTCAAACAGAAAAAGTATAAAAATTAAGAATTATAATTGTAATCATATTTATGAAAATAATTAATTTAATATATGAGAAAATTTACCAAATGTGAATTATGTTTTAATAAAATACACGGTATAATTTTATAATTGTCTAATTTTTATAATCTATTATCAATACATTATCGACTATTCCTAATATTTCCCTAGTTACAAATAAAAATCCTAACTATTATCATCCATGTTTAAACAGCCGGCTTCTTTGAGTCGTACGACGACTCGGTTCATCAATATTTCTCTCGGCCGTGGTTACGTAACCTCGGTTGGCCAGCGTGTCCCAAATCCGAAAATTACGCCACCGAGATCAGCCGAACGTGGAGGTCGCTACGATGATCCTGACCCGATCCTTCCGCGGATGGCCTAGAACTGGCCCTACCTGCGTTTCGGAGATTGATGACTGTAATGCCGCGCGATCAATTTATCAGCACACAAACTTGCGCCTGATAACGTCGCGTCTTCGGATATGTATTGGTGCATGCTTGTTCGCCGTGCTAGAGAACGCGGAGGATGTTGCGAGCGCGACTTTTCCATTGCGCATGCACCATTCGCGGATACTGCGCCAATGCTTCACATTTTTCTTTACTTTTTTCCACCTTTCATCATCTCGAATTCAGCCTTGTTACAAAGTGGAGTTCACTGTTCCTGAATTATAACGCACGTAATTTTTCTGCGTATTTCTGTCTTGAAGTCAAATCGCTATAATTTATATATAATTATCTTGTTGCGGATCAATATTGCCGTTGGAAAGCTTACGGGATGGAAGAAATAGATCAGAAAATTTGTTAGATTTTTCTGGCTTGTTGGAAAAGGAGAATTTTCGAGGAAATGTTTATGTTAGAATCAAGTTTTTTCGGGCATCATTTGATATTTCTGATGAATTGGTTTAATAACTTGATTACATTGAATCGATAAACCAGAGGCTTAGATTCGTTAAAATATTGATGGTAATAGCGTTGTTGCGATGATGAAAACAGAAATACACAGCGAATCTGATTTACCTGCAAGATTTACTGGAAAATTTGCGACTGATTAATCAGAGCACATTAGATTGAAATGAAAAAAGTTAGTAGTAGTCACTGAGGTTGCTTTTAATAGAACAATTTATTTCAATCTTTTAATCAAATCGTTAAATTGCTTTTCATTCATTTCTCACAGAATAACTTATAATTGTATATATATTTTTTTTTCGTAACAATTTTTCTTAATTTATTTTGTTCATCTTTTGTCTTCAAACATTTAATCGTTAATTTATAAATTTTTAATAAAAACGTCTCATATGATCAATTCAATTCCTCGTACAAAATCAATAATTCAATGAATTCATGATACTGCAAATAGTTCCTTGGTAATTTTTTACCGCAGTAAGAGTATTTTCATGCTAAGCAAAATTGCGATAAAATTTTGTTATCCTACTCGGTTTTAAAATATTAAATTCTATGTTTTCATTAGCGAGCTTATTTTTTAAGCAAACGTAACTTCCGATGAAATAACTTTTGTATAGGTTCTAAACTAACTTTCAGAAAACGAAAAATGAGTGCTAGTGTGTGGCATTGTTTTAAAGTTTCCTCAGAATTCGATTGTTGGGTTTAGCGAAGCTGTAAAATTTAGTATTTTTCGCTCTATATACAACTGGTATAGAAATTCACAACTTTTCATGTTATATTAGCTTTGCTCGTTCTTAACATATACCAGAAAACACCGTGATCGCAATTCAACTTTTAAATACAAAATATTGTTTAAATTCGTTAATCAATTCTTCTTTTATTTAATTAAAACCACTTCAACATCTCGGTTATTGTAGTTCGTTGTATTATATTTTTAACAACGTGATACAAACCTTTGTCATTTATTTATTGATTGCTTAACGTTTAATTAACACGAAGAATTTGAAAGAATAAGATTGTTTTAATTCTTTACATTCCGTGTAAAAATTTTGAATTGAAAAAAAAAGGGATCGCAAGGTTAAAATCATGTTATATTTATCATCGACCATTAAATCATCAAGATGTTTTAGAGTTTGTATCATGGTAAACTAATTTTGTATCCAATTGCAAACGTAACAAGTATTGAATCACACGATCTACTTTGTATTCCAGATGATTATAAAAAAAAATAGTTGCTCAGAAAAATAAATTAATATATATTACTAATTGTCTTCGAATATGATTTGTTAAAATTATGGAATATATTACATTATTTTTGTATGAATTTTCACGTAATTGTTATGTTCTTTGATACCTTTGTTACCGTCTCGGAAACATAACTGAATGACAATTCAATACGAAACATCCTGTTTCCTTTTTGTCACGTTGTTGTCGTTCAAAAGAATGTTTGGACGGTCGCGTCTAATTTGTTTTGTTACTTCTTCATCGTTGTCTTTTATTTGATACGTAACAAAATCCGCGGCATTTAATCTTACAAGAAATGTTCACAAAATCGGGAGCATTAAACACCGATTACGCTCTATTTGTCGCGCCGCAGTGCAAACCAGTATGAATTCGCAGATAATGTATTGCAAACAGCGAGGACGGCGAATACTTTTCTCATGAATTATACGACCTTATTTCTTTTAAACACTTAACATTTGTCGTGTTCTGATTGACTTAATGATACCGAAGACATATCGACTGTTTTAATTGATAAAAAATTTATGTCATATATATTATTGATTTATTTTAACTAAAAAAAAAAGAAGTATTTCAATCGATCGTTTGGAAATAAAATTAAATCTATCAACACATTTTTGTATTTTTTTGGGCGCATATTTTTATTTTTTATCAATTAAATTTAATGTAATAAATTTTTTATTTTATTACACTGTGAATTTGTAGCTTTGTTACAGTACCTATTTGTTATCATAGAAAGTAAAAAAGTTTGACTTACAAAAACGTTTTTCCTATTTTACTGATTTACCGTCTTTTGTCAGAAAGCAATTAAAGATGATTAACAAGTTCAATCTTTCTTTTCGTCATAAGGAAAAAAATTGATTTTTAATACAAGCTTGAACATCTCATATCTTTGTCACATTCACGGTCAATTAATTTGTTAATCGCATTTACAAGGTAAGAAATACTTTGCATTCCTCAATAGCCGTTGCGAGTAATTTCTCACGTATGTCAGATGTGAAATATGAGACATGTGTATAAATCTGCATTGGTGTCCAAATCACACGCGAGCATAAACGGTTGACATTGATAAAATTTTATGCTTGTTATTTAAGCTCGTAATTTTTTATAAATTTTTGTTTTTCCTAAGAAAAAAACCTTTAAAGACTACATAAATTTTATTTAAATACATTCAACATGTTTGTATTCATTAAATTTTAATGCATATAATTTCTACATATTATTTAAGCTTGTAATTTTTTATAAATTTTTGTTTTTCCTAAGAAAAAAACCTTTAAAGACTACATAAATTTTATTTAAATACATTCAACATGTTTGTATTCATTAAATTTTAATGCATATAATTTCTACATTTGTGATTTTAATTTGTAAAATATATATTTTGGACATAAATTTAATGAAATTGAATTAATAAACCAAAATACTCGTTTTTTTTCTGTCAATAACTCTATTCTGCGTTTATACAAGCAGTTAAGTTTGAATAATTCGAATGTTGATGTACAAATACGCACTAAAGTTAAACTTTTTAATGTAAAAATCAAATCTTTTGAATGTATTCTAAAATAAAACATTTAAACATTACTTTTAAGTTATAATATTAAATACACTTTCAAGTGTCTTGTATTCGAATCATTAATTAATTTTATTACTGTAGTGTAACTTTTCACTAACTCGTATAAAAAAAGTTTTATTGTTCTGCATTGAAAGTATCCTCAAATTTAAAAACTTAAAAAACGTTTTAACGTGATCCACATTTTACACGATGCTTTCCGCCAACCACCTTCAGCACGCTTGCCCAGTTTGTACTCGCCATATTTATACATTTTATCCGCCTACATAACGAGTTTACCCGCTGCCGCATTCTACTACTTAACTACTTCACTTCTACAACTTCTCGCGCGCGTTTTTCTTTCTTCATTATCAATGTCTATCGCAAAGTAGTTTACACTCACGGCAATGGAATGTTTGCCAAACGGACGAAATTGTCGCTCGAGTGCCGCTGCCGAAAGCCAAATGGTTTTATTTTTGAAAGCCTATTTTTATCGGGGTCGAAAAGCCTGTATTTCGTTAAAAATGCTTGGCGCTTTAGGGAAAGGCAAGCGAAGTCGTATCTGCTTGCGAGTGAACATAAACACGCTCCGTGGTTTATTTTTATTTATTTTTTTTTTTTTCAAGGACACATTTTTCATTGAAATTGCACGTGCCTTACGACGCATTCTGAATGTGCCTTCGTTTTACTCGTCATTTCGCTTTTATCATTACTTAATTACTTTCAAAGTTTACGTTACACGCTTTTATCATTAATCTAACAATTGCTGTCTAACAGCTCGACAACTGTTGCCACGTTCGGTATGATCATTACAAAAATATAAATATTATTTTAAAACATAACGTATTAATGCATTCAAAATTGGAAAAAATTTGAAATTGAAATGGTATAAAATTTTTGCTGTGGATCTTGTGCAATTGATTATTAATTCATTTAAATATTCATTGATTATTATTCGAATTATCAATTCATTGAAAGTTTAATGATCGTAAAGTCAGACAAAGTGTACGAAGTTGTACAGATAGATGAAGCGTTGCATTTTACTTTCCAAAAATGCCGATTTCAGAGTTGGTTTTTTTTATGCAATTCCAAGCAGACCGTGAAAGACGAGCAACGCGAGACGTAAAAGACTTCTTTGAAGAAACTGAAAACTCTTTTGATAAAATTCGATATCATTATAATGCGTACTCATTCGGGAATACAGGAAACATTCTTTAAATATTAAGTACACTTTTCCTGTTAAATTATTCTTGTTTTCTAAGTTATGTTGATGTGAAGATAAGCATTATAGCATGATATATTATTCAACGTATGTTTACACTTTGTAAATAATGTAGCTGTTGGAAGAATGATGTAAACCGTAATGTTGACTTTGCAAATTTCACGATACAGGTTGCTTTAAAATTCAAATAGTAGTTACGTATGAAAATAATAATTGCCATTAATTATTGTTAATTACTGGTTAGACAAAAACGAAAGCATTAAAGACGATTCAACAAATCCAGTTTATTATGAATTTCAATGGGAAATGTCAGTTCAAGAATTCATTTAATTATCTTCAGTAGCTTGATAAACGAAATCAAAGAAATTAGAAGTAATTGACGAATTCAGTTCATTATGCATTTCAACGAGAAATATCAGTAAGTGGCTGCTTTGTTTGCGTGCAATCTTGCTAATGAAAGTAATTACTTAAACTCGAGTACTTATAATTTTTCTGTTCGCGATTTGAGAAGATCATTATCATTTTGATTGTCTCGCAAATGTTATCGCCGCCGCAAACAAAGTGGATTAGCAAGCTTTCTGTCGTCGAAGACAGACACAAGTATTTGACATTGCCGATGAGTCACTTGTTGAAATTGGTAGCTTATCACTAACATTAATTACTCATTTCATTCGTGATACAAGTGTAGTTAGTTGAGACAATATAGCAATTTTTCGTGACAGCTTGGTCGATAGATACGAATAAATTCTCATTGCCTGATCCTTTCATTCATGGATCATGGATGAAAGGATCCATCCATGATTCATGATCCTTTCATCGCATCATTGATGTTATCGTAAAATCGCTGCTATCTTTTTAGCATGACTAAAACTAAAACTGACTTGTGCTAAAATTGTACCATAGTTTTGTAAATATAAGGAAAGTAAAAATGTCGATGCTTATGAATAATTACAAATAATGAAGACACGAATTATGGATTTTATCAATGAAGAAGCCCTGTGAGAAATTCAGGACGCAGAAAGTATCGATTGTTCTGCAATCGTATGAAACGGCCGGTGTTGGCCGTGGTCAGTGGTCGCGTGGTCGCATTTGCGCGCATGTCTTGCACCTCTTGTTTTCGTAAGCGGAGAAAAAGCGAGACGGATAGAAGGGGGGAGATCAGCGGGATGCTTGTTCGTTTGGTTTGGTACGCACATGTCGCGCCGTCGTGAATATTTCAGTGCATTCCGAAGCGCATGTGCACACATGCACATAACAAACAGTGTAAATACTGTCCCTGACCAACGAACCGGAAACAGCGCTCGGCCAAAGCTATTGTACACGAACAAGCATAAAAAAAAAGAATGTAAGTGGTGCGAATCCTGAACGAAACTTACTCGAGACGGGAAAATTCTGGGATCAAGGGTTAGGTTACGTTCGTTGGCGAACAGTAATCACTGCAACACGCAGCGCAAATAACCTGACGATATACGAAGATGTCGCCACTGCCTGTTTGTTCATTTGGCAGAAGAGTGTTTGTTAACGTTACATTTTTAGTTACCTTTTACAAAAAAAATTTATATTTTGTTATTATGCTTAATCGCTTGTTAGTAACATAAGTTTTACTAAAAACACTTACTATTTATTTAATAATTTTTTTTGCCAGCAAATTATAAACACAAAAATACAATTTTATTTATTTTAACTATATTGGTCAGTTAATTTTATCAGGTTCAATACCTTTTAGGGCGATAAAAAAACAATATAATTAATAGTACTGTAATAAGCATTGCACTTAAGATAACATTTTACTCATTTCCAACAAATGTTATAAAATAAATTTTGTGAAATAAAATGAAATGGTTGTTATTCCAAAGTTTAAAAACTACATATATTACTTTTACTTCATTTACCGGAAAATTCTTTTCTAGTCATAAAGTCTAAAGTTCCTGATGCTAAATTTACTTAAAAAATTACTTTAGATTTTTTTAAATTTGCAATAGTTTTTTTTTACTTTCATTTTTTATGGTATAAAACTCGGTTACCTCAATCAAATCTACATTCCTTTTAATAACATCTTTATTAACTTTAAATAAACAGATTTCTTACATAAATCATTAAAAATTTCGTGGGCTCAATTAACATTTCTTATAAAGTCAGAGTACTCGTCAGAACTTTAATAATTACGTGTGTATTAGCCTAGTTGTATGAAACGAAAGTCGGACGTTATTCTTGAAGAAAATCCTACTAAAGACAAAATTTTAGGATCTTCGTTGCTTGCTCACAAAAGTATGTGTAACTTTATTCAACAAAAAAGGTTGCGGTTTTATCGAAAACAACTCGGTGCAAGAACCCGGCTTCTTTGATTCACATAATAACATCCATTTTTAGTAAACAATCCAACTTGTAATTTATTTACATTAGTTGGTACATCATTTGCCAACAGTATAATGCTTTTGCAGGCCCGTTTTACAGCTGTACCTTTATAGCGTCGTAAAAGGCATTTATTCGGTATGTCCTGCTAGGAAACGTTACTAAAATATTACGATCGTCGTAAAAGTTTTGCAAATCGAACGGAGATTCGAGGATTGGATTCGTTTACCGAACAACAAACAAACTCGATGATTGGCTCTTGATAGATCAAAGCACACATTATCGAAAGAAATTAAATACATAACATCTTTTGCAGTTTTTTTATCGCCATTTCTGACGCTACTATTGGACGATATTTCTTGCAAAGTTATTTTAAACTTGAATATAAACTGCAACAAATGTTTCCGCCAATGACCATGTTCCAGTTATAGGTCATTGGACAATTAACATTGAAAATATAATATGATCAAATTTCTAAATTTAATTTTAACGTAGAATGATTAATCACGTGCTTTTTATGACATTGTTCAACGAGCGTGGAAATGGCTGGATTTTCGGTTGAAAAGTGAGGATATTAGGCCGAATTCCGAGCGGGAAGTTTGAACCCAAGCGATCGATGAAACTAATTGTGAAAGGTCGAGCTTAAATTGTCGTATTTTTTTCACAGAAACAACCATGAGTGTGGACGTCCCATCGGTTGTAACACTTTGGCCGGCTTTTGCTAAAAACCTGACGGGAATAAAATGGAAACATGCTGTCAACAGTAAGCAACTTCTGGATGAAGCTTTAAAATCAAGTAAGTATCACTGTTACCGCTAACTATAATCAATAACGACCTCGCTTTTCTTGCGAAGTTCTCTTAAGCCGTCCTTGGCCCGCAAAATGTCCACGGATGGAGAACAGTCAAATGTGACTTTTCTTTAGCTATGCGGTTCAGTGAATTCCGGCTTTGTTTAATTAAACGAAAACAGTCGTTGGAATTCCAGTCGCAAACTGTCAGAACATTGATTTGTATTCTTACAGTGACAAATTACAAGGTGAACTAATGTGTACATTCAAAATAATTCGTCGACAATATGGCTTTAGTTTGTACTTAATGATTTTAGATGTTCGAATCATGTTTTATTGAACAGTCTTCATTTTGCTAAGAAATTTTTAATTAGCTGAATACGAAATAAGAAATTTTCAAAAAGGTTCTACGTACGTAATTAATATAGATTTCAAACTGAAATTTAACATGAATTTCAAGAGAACAATTTAGTGGTACGTTATTGGATTTCAGCTTTTTTAAAAATGATCGGTATGAACTCCGAGTAATGTATGTGAGTTGAAACTAATTTCTATTTTTGTTTTGTTCTCTCAACACAGATGTGCATATGATAGAGGCAGACGTGAGTTTGAAAGATGATAAGATACCGATTATGGCACACCCACCGAATAAATATAGTGATCTGACTTTGGAAGAATTCATTAAAAAAGTTATTGAAAGCAAGAAAAATAACAACACTAAAGGAATCAAGCTTGACTTTAAGTCCATCGACGCGTTTACCAATAGTACTTCTGTGATAAAAAATCATGTCAATGAGGTAAGACAACAATTCTTTTTTGTTTTCGTATATTTTCGTTCGCACGTTATTAGTATTTTTATTAAGAAAACATATACTTCCCAACAGATACAGTTCCCAGTTTGGCTGAACGCTGACGTTCTTCGCGGACCTAACGGTAACGCGAATGCCGAACTTAATATCACAACGTTTATAGGAACAGGATACAATGTTCTCCCTGGTAGTGCATTGTCTCTTGGCTGGACTACGCAGTGAGTAAAATTTCATTCGTATACGAAATTTTTAAACATCATACACATGTCTCACTGCAAACTTTTTCTCAAGATCACTCTCAGAGATGAAGTTTAAATGATAAATCTTTATAATACTAATAAATTAATTCTCTTTAGGTCTGGACCATTGGACGAAAAAAATAATGATAAGTACACCAAGGAAAATATTGAAGAAATGATAAATGCAGTGAACAAAACACTGGGCAAGAACGAAACGGATGTGATCTATGCAATGAGGGCAGGACTGTTAACCCGTACAGACTTAGAGGACGTGAAGATGTTGATATCCAGTCGCCAAAAAGTAACTTTAACAGTATGGTCTGCAACCAATGACACTGTCGATGCCGAGAAGCTATCACAACTGATTTTGGACATAGGTGTAGAT
>JABFOV010004519.1:0-13760 GCA_022817685.1 Aradophagus sp. ZL-2020 | reverse complement strand
AACAGAATTAACAGTTTAATAGTAAACTTTTTTTCATTGCTTCGTTTCGCCTTTAATTTTTCACCCTTCGCTTTCAAATCATCATGATTTAAATAAAATTTAAAAAATTATATACAAAAGTATATGATAAATCTATTTTCGAATTATTTAATATTTTAATATTTGATTATTCGAACATTCGAACATTCGAATATTCGAACATCCGATTATTCGAATATTCGAATATTCGAATACTTTGAATATACTCGAATATGTTCGAACATTTCTCACAAATATTCGAACTTGTTCGGACTGAACATTTGACAAGCCTAAAAATAATGTCTCGGGTATTATTTTATTTTTAAAATAAACTTTAGAAATTTTAAATTTTTAAAAGTTTCGATTCATCAAAATTGCTAAAAAAATTGTAATATATCAATTTTTTTAATTGAAATTTAAAAAAAAAATTACCCAGTGAAATTTTAAATTACATTTTTTTACCGTAGTTCTATGCAAAAATTACTGCAATTTGCAAGATAAACTAGAATGTAACTTGTTCACAAAACTGTTGGATTAAAATTTTTTTTACAGTCAGTGAGAAATGTAAGAATAAATTTCAATCAATAAATTTTTAACCTCGAATTCATTATTAAACGAAAAATAATAGTATCAATTTACATTTGATTGAAAGAAACGTTTTTAAAATGAATTTTTGAACAATATTTTTAAATCTAATTCGAACAGAGTTTCCGAAGTTTATTCTAACGAGACGTTTTAACTCGAAAGCAAATGTTGCAAAATGAAATAATGTTTGCAATTTTTCTGCACGAATTTCATATTTTCGCGAAGATTGCGAAATAAAGTAAAATTATGCTTCTGTAATATTTATACTACCTATTGCTTTTTTTTTACAAGTAAACCAAGAACACAAAATTTATCCAATTTTGAACTCTTTAAACAAAGTAAATAAATAAATAAATAAGTAAACAAAACGTTGCAAACTCTCACATTTTCATGATATTTTTACTACTGCAAAGTATAATATCATTTCACATTATTTATTACTTATCACGACCACATGACATAATATAAATATCATTTAATTACAAATTTTCAATTTAATTTCCAATAATAAATTCATTTTCCCGAATCGTAAAAGTCGACACCGTCGCCCGAGGCACGCGTTCTCTAATTAATATGTTTCGAAACGATATGAAAACACCCTCCCCCCACTACTCTGTTTCCTTTCCCATCCCCTTTATCTCGCTTCTCCCGTCGCGCACGTGAAAACGTCAAGTCAAAATTGAATACGAAACAACGTTGGCGTAATAAAAGCTCGTCTTTGCCGGCAAAAACTTGCTGATGGATTACAAAATATTAATAAAATTAAGCGCCCCCCCCCTCCGTCACGGTTCGTCTCTGTATATTTGCCGCGCGATGAGATTAATGCAGTCGGCCCTTTTACAACGCCGGCTTCGTAGCTTCGCAGCGAGCCGGCGATTTTTGCGTTAAAAACGTTATACGGCCAGTGTTTAAAAAGCAGTTCATTTTCTCGGCGTAATTACGAGGATTGTACCTTTTTAACGGCGATTCCGTCAATAAAAGGCGAATAATTGAAATGTAACGACGACGCGGGCTTCGCGATTAATTAAGGGAATGTTACGTTAAACGTTGCCGCTACTTTGCGAGACTCGCGTAATCGATGATGAAAACGTGAGGGCAGCTTTTTAATCAACTTCCTGTCTTTGCAAGATGAACGTGTTTAAGGTTTTTCGTCGTTTGAGAGGACGCATAATGAAATTTCACGTTTTGTCGTTCGCAAATGTTTGATAATTATTAATAATTGAAAAATAATTTTAATACTTCGAAATGTGTTATCGAATATTAAATATCGTTTTTTTTGTAATCACCTTTTTATATTCATTTTATATTCACTGTAATATTTATGATAATAAAGTTTGGCAATTTTCAATAGATAAATTGTGTTTTGTTTGATTTTGCAAAAGAAATAAGTTTGCAAATTTTCTGCACATAAATCCAATTCAGAAAGTTGTAAACAAATGTATACAGAATGTAAAAAGTATAAGTTATTATTTTGCAGTAACAATAACTATTTGAATGGTATAACTGCTCGTTTTATCGCATCCAAGTACTTTGCTATTCCAGCTGTGATTTATATACATTCTACTTAAAAAAAATCTACTTGTAGAAAATAATCAAGTCGAGCGACTTTGTTACAGTATTAGTAAATGATGGGTGACCACAGAAAATTAGTTTCCTTACAGTCTAATTTATGCACATAAAGTTCGCTGCGTGACAAGTGCTTCGAGTTTTGTTGATTATATATTGAATGTGTATTGCAGCATTATTGAAATAATATCGTGTTAATCTGAGAATGTCCGCTCAAGTGATATCGTTTCAATATTAACATGTTCAATATTGAATCGATATTAATGACTTTAAAAATATATTGAATTGATGTTGAAATTTTAATATTGATAGAAAGTTGAAATAGTAAAAGTTTCATGAAAGTTGAGTTCATAATGATGTTGGGTATTAAAATAACATCAATAAGTCTTTTGCTAAAAAAAGTACTTATACGTACGTTTTCATTTTGCATTTGTAGAAAGCCGAAAATGATGAATCAACGTTGAACTGATATTATTTCAATATTAATGTCAATATGGACTCAACACTTTTTCGACATTATATCAACATTGAGTTATCGATATCAATTCCATACCACTGTAATGTGAGCAATTTTGATTCAATATTGAACACGTTAATATTTAAACGATATCACCTAAGTGGACATTCGCACATTGATGCGATATTATTTTAAAAATTCCGCAATACAGATTCAACATTTAATCAACAAAAACGTCAATATTGAATCAATGAAGTTTCGAATACCTTGTTCCCTTAGGGAATATATTTGTAAACTTTGCAAGTAAACGTAATATAATCCGCAAAATTACAGAATATATGTTGTATATATGCGGTATTTTTACTACTATATATTTTTTCTTTCTTTTTCTATTTTAATCATCGTAACTCGTGACTTTAGCCATGTGAAAAATCTTATTAATTTTATTTTCTTAAAAGAAAAACCATATGTATAACAATCAAACGTATGTATACATATATATTGCGACGTTTCTCATAAATGAATCGTTTACTATTTTTATATTTTCATAACTCACAGGATTCACTATGTGACATATTTCATTATATTATCTAATTTAAATCATAATTTTTCGAACTCAATTCTCCAAATATCCTTTTTTACTTTCCTATATATATTTTTTTGTACGCTGAAAATTAACCAAAATCTTTTTGATCAAACAAAAAAGTCGTTAGCGATATCATTCTTAGCATCAAAGCGACGGGTTACGAACGTCGGTCTGTTTTCAGCAGACCATCTTTTTTTCTACATGGAACAAGTTTTTCGGCGATGACGCCCCCGCATCAGTCAGGATGTCATCACTAATCCCGTATTCCCGGCGACCCGAGAGAACCCATGTGCGCGGGGTCACACGCGTAATCAGGAAGCAGGTGTCTCGTTGGCATCTCTTAACGAAGGAGAAAGTCGACCCACCCTCGACATCCATCTTTGTCTTCTCTCCCTCCTTCTTCCCCCTCGCTTCTCCTTCCCCTTTTCAACCCGCGTTTACTTTTTACTTTCTATCCTCCCATCGGTATCACATCCCCCACTTTTCCTTCGGCGGGCCACGGGCGCAGGATCTTTTTTTTCCTTGTTACAGTGTTTGCCCGCACGTGAGACAGACTTAAGAGTATGGTCTTTCCGAGGGTTTATCGTATCTTCGGGATCAGCTCCTTCCGTCTCGTCCGAAGCTTTTAAATAAAAGGAATCGGATTACGCTTGTCCCGGCTATTCAAAATCATTACTGGTGTTTTCTTCTTTTGTCTCTTTGTTATCATTTTATTGATTACTTGTTTGGTGTCGGTTGTTATGGGGTCTAAGTATTAGGTCTAATATTTTAAGATATTATTATTATTATTATTATTATTATTATTATTATTATTATTATTATCTTTATCTTTATCTTTATCTTTTATAAGAAAAAGATCATTTTGTATTATATTATCTGCAGTTTCATATCTGTAAGTTGATAAAAGATAGTTTTGATTGAGATATTTGATTTCAGTAAGAGAAAAGTAAATAGTTCCGTACGGAGAAAAGTAAAAACGACTAAGTCATTTGTGTCACCCAACTGAGAAATTTGAAGCATAAGAAAAATGAATATATTTAAAAAATCAACAAAAATAAAAAAAAAAAATGAAAAAATCAATTTTTGTATGATTACCTATCCTTGGAGGTTATAATTTCTATGCAGTTCGAACTCAGTCGTGTGAGCCAAACAACTCAGTTGAATGATTAATAAAAATATCATCTTAGTATTTTTGCTTATTTGAATAACGAAACAGCTTAATAATACTAAACTTCAACAATTTTATTGTGAGTCATCTCTGTATCAGTGAAATTTTAACCTCAAAATCAGATATACCGTGTACACTTTAGGTGGTAATTTTGTATTATTTAAATTATGAATAAGTTTCATTTTACCTGGTAGGGTGGTATCTATATCACAATTGTTTGTAAAAAAAATCAATATAGGCTCAAATTTTAAACTTCGACCTTTCTAAGGTCTATTGACCTTATCGATTAACATAAATAACAACGATTGCCCTAGTGGCTTTCTCTTCCCCCATCCAAAGACTTCAAATCATTTCTGATTTCAACGAAGATATCGTGTCTGAAGCTTAACGGCGAGATATGATTCCGTCTGATCCTTTGATCAAACAATCGCACGTCCAGATGGCGGTGCAGTGCACTTCCGAAATCCCGCGGCCATTAAAGTGCCGCGATCTAAATCCCCGAAACATTTGCTCAGGGGATTGCCGACTTGTATACGAACCCAGGCCGCTCGTCATCTTCGCCCTGCGCGTTTTGTCTTGTTAGTTCGCGTTTTCCCGCTCGTGTGAAACCTTTTTTAGTTGTCGGGGTATGCGATTCGTTCAAAATGTAGACAACAAACATTTCTGCTTAGGTTAGAGACGTCCCTTGAGAACATTACTCTTGAAAAGTGAAACTGTAATGTGTCTGAAAAGTACACGTTTTATTGAAAAACTGAGTGGTACATCATGAGGATTTTTAATGCTTCGAATTTTAATGCTTTAATTCGGTTTCAGTCGAAAATTAATGAATTTTTGAAATGTGAATCATATACTGTAGTCAACGTTTCAAAAATTTCAATATTGACAAGAGTCATCTCTTGAAAAATACAATTGTTTCATCCGCCTATAATCCTAACTGAATATATAATTGATTCAACTTTCAGAAAAAAACGGTGAATAACATTTGATAAAGTGTTACGAAAATGTTGAACAAACATAGAATGCCGGTTAATATTGTATTGAATTAACCTTGTGTTTGATAATAGATTGAACGTTATATCAACGTTGAAGAGTAGTTGAATTACTGTTGAATCAATGTTGATGATAAGTTGATCAATTTAGGTTTATAAATACTTGGATCAAAAGTATGTTGCTAAACAATCGAATTGAAACTAAGTCAACGTTACAGATCACTGTAGAATCATAATTAATAGTAAGTTGAGTCAAAGTTAAGTAAACTTTAACTATACAACTTAATAAATTGTGAGTGAAACGTCTATTATATAACAGATATTTTGCCGATAATTGTTCCCACTGTCAACGTTGATTCAACCATAAACTGTGCTAATTCATGTTGACTCGAACATTTAATTAACTCTGAATCAATGTTGAACAATTGATTTAATACGATGCAACGTTTATCAACTCAGAGTCCACTAAAGTTCTCATTCAAGATTCCCCAACTTTGAATCAACGTTAAATTGAACATTAAATCATCTTTGCTTCAACCTTAGTTCAATTATTTATCAATCCTAATTCAGCGTTGAATTGTCAACATCAATTCAATCTAATTTGAACGTCAGTGATAAAAGTTAATTTAACGTTTATTCAACGTTAAACTTAACATTAACTCAACCTTAATTTAACCTTATCTCTACTATTTATCAATCCTGATTCAACGTTGGACTGTCAACATTGATTCACACCAATTTTAACATCAGAAATGAAAATTTATTTAACGTTTATTCAACGTTTTCATAACATTTAATCAACGTTTGTTTGATGTTTCTCCTTACGTTGAATCGACGTTGATTGAACTAATGAATTTCTTCATACAATATCATTAAAGTAATTAATTCCGATTTCCAGAATCGATTGTTAAAATAGCTAATGAATTTTCTCGGAAAAATGATTGGCACATCGCGAAGGCGAAGATAATCATGGGAGACTTAATTGCTAAATCCTCAGGATGTCCCGATGAACTTGGACCCGATGACAAAGAGCTTGACAAAAACCAAGCCTCTTACACCCACGAACAAAGAAGTCACTTCATTGAATCACTGCACCCTCCTTGGTCTTGATTTATAGGAAAGAACGTTCCACTCGATGCAGCGGCGAAGTGGCCGAACATCGCCCGAGAAATTACCCAACAATCCCCGGCAACTAAATGGCCGTGAATGTTCTTAGACCGATATAAATTACTCGCTGCGAGGATAGAAAACTTTTCTTTCCCGGTTCGCGTAAAACCCTTAATTATTTCATTTTAGACTTGGAGAAATCCTAGTATTATAATTACACTTAAAAATTTGTTTCAGCTACTTATGAGTGCGGGCCAAACGAGTTTGATGCGAATGTAAGAAATAATGTTTTTGATTGCAAAAAGTAACAATTTTATTTTCCGATTTGATGTTGTTAAACAACCAATTTTAAATTGTTAAGTCGATCAATATATAATTAATTCAGTCAAACATTCGGTTTGATTGGCTAATTATCTATTTAATGTAAACAAAGTGATTTAAGATTGAACTATCGTTCACATTCGAGAAGTAAAATAACGTAATTTTAATTTTTAAAAGATGAAGAAAATCATTCGAAATTTTGTATCCACGTTTGATACGAATTGAAAGCAAATTTAATTTCGTGCATTATAAAATTAAATTTGCTTTAAATTCGCATAAAACGCGAATAAAAATTTGTTCAATTATTTTTTATTATTTTTAGAAATGGAATAAAAAAATCAAATTACCCTTCTGTATTATTAAATTACTTTATTTGAATTTGTTTCCATAGAAAATGACCAATTTTAGGTTGGCCTACATTCAGTTAAGTAAATTTAAGGTAATGTGAAGTAATTTAAATGGTAATTTCGAGAAATTTATGGTGATTTCGGGAAATTTGTGACAATTCAAGAAAATTTAAGGCAATTTAAAGACATTTATGATAATTTAACGAAATATGAATTAATTTAAAATAATTTATGGTAAATAATAGCAATTAAAAGTAATTTAAGGTAATCCAAAGTAATTTCAGATAATTCAGGGTAGATAGGGTTATTTCGAGGCAAATATTCAATAATAAAGTTAAAAAAAGCAAACAAGTTGTTCAAAAATATATCGAGGAAGTGCCATTTACAAGTATATTTGGAACAAAGTAAAAAGCAGGTGAAGATTCTCTCCTCTTGCCAAATGACTTGGGATTCGGCTGGGCGTCGTCGGGGATGTAATACACGAAGGGCTAAGGAAGAGTTGATGGATTTTAACCCTAACCGGTATTCGATTACCGATCGGAACGCCCCCTCCAAGCCCGATAATCTATTAAAGTTTTTGCGACGATTTCGTCTCGGTATTCTTGTCAAGCGAACGAGATCCGGCACCCTCCGGCGCGTCCTTCCAGAATTTATCAACGCGGATTGGATCGCAAATGGGTTTATGTGGAATTCCGACGCGTGCCCGCATTCGGGGTGGGGAAGGGGGGGGGTAGACGGTTGTTTTGATTCTTGACGCTCGTGATTTTCGCGACGAGAGGTTTTAATTTCGCTACGCAATTTTCACTTGTTTATCCGACTGACAGACAGGAAGAAAAAAGTAATTTTCCTGCTTTCTAAAGAATTCTTATTTTAATGTTTATTTACTTTTTAATCATGTTCTTATGCGCAGGAGCTCCTCGACGTCGAAATTTTCACGAATATGGATGAAATTTTTGCCTGATCGTGAAAACCATTATTTTTTTAAATGACATAAAGTTTTGATACGAAACAACAATAATAAATTTAATTAATTAATACTTATTAATTATTTATAATTCTGTATTGATTCATGAAAGGAAATAAAATATATCTGTTTAAACGAATAAAGTTTCCAACGTTTATTAATTGGTAAAAGCGTAATTATAAATTTATTTATCATTAAAATTTGTATCAAATTATTAATAAACGTATTAAAGTAAAAAAAATGATTTTGTTATATCTCATTTCCTTTTAAAAAAATGTCTTCTTATAAGGAGCTTTAAGAAGAGATTTCAAAGACTTGTCTCTTGAAGTCTTTCCTTTCATTTGACGTTATGAAAGATGCTTAGACCAATCCCATTAATCCGACTGTCAAGAAATGGGTTAAAATAATATATATAACCGGAAATTCGAGAAGCCGATATCTTGGAGTTTGCATTCAATCGACAGAACATAGTGAGGATTACATGACAATACGTTACACCGACAAAGTGATACATCGAATGACATTATTGAGAGAGATTGTAAAAAGAAATGAAAATAATAATATTTACAAATACAAAAAATAATAAAAAGATAAATGTATTAATATTTTAAAAAACGAGATAATTGAACAAATATTTTGAAACATAATATTTTGAAAATTGGCTTGCTTAAATTCAATTGAATTTATTTCAGTGGGTATTACAAAATCGTCCTTTTTCGCATTCGAGAAAAAAAAAGAAAAAAATGAAATTTATAGAAAACAAAAATGAAATTTACAGAAAAAAGAAGTTAAAAAAAGCGTAACAAAAAAAACGATGCCTGTGCGCCTCCTTGAATGAACCGTCAGATCAATTTAACGTTCGCTTTGAATTCGTGGAAACGCGCGGCCCGACACTTGATGCAATATCAATCGCCGACAAAACACTTTCGATTTTTCATTCGCCGCAATAACCGTCGAACGGAGTTTTAATTACAATGCAATTTTCTTTGCACGGCAGCGGTCCTTTGAAACGCTGTTAGGCTTCCACTCGAATGCACAAAGCAATCAGTCCGAGCAGCGTTCCTTCTCGCGCGATCGGCGTTTTGATCTGCAAAGATTAAAGGGGCCTCGTCGACTAGTCGATGCTTCTTGTCTGCGCGTTGCATTGCAGCCCGAGATCTGCAGTGACGAGCCCTCCGGTTTTTTTCTATCCTTTTCATTGTTTTATTCTTTCTCTACTTGTTTTTATCACTTTCGGGCTAACGAAAAGGCGAATTTGCGTTTCAGACTGAATACAAAGTCCTTTGAAAATAAAATGCAATGAAATCCTTTTACAAAGAAATTTATTGCAAATAATTCAGTTGTCGACGAGATAGGGCTGTAACTGACATAATTTTTTTAACAATAATGTAGACATTAAAAATTTAGTACGTCGTAAAATAAATTTTTTAATTTTAGGATCCCTTTGGGGTACACCTAATACACTGAAAATGAACTGTTTTCATCGGGAGTTAAAAAAGAAAATAATTGTTTCACGAATAATACCAAAGTGAGTTAAATTTGATTTCCTTAAAAGGTGCTTTAATTCATTTCAAAATAACTTGAGTTTAGTATAGGTTTGATTTAAGTTTAATGTAGGTCAAATGTCTTAAAATTACATTAAAAAATTCATTTATACTGAAGAACAATAAAAAAATTGTATTAACGATTTTGAAATAACTGTACTGGTTTCAGATTTATTAAATATTTAATTTACGTTTGAAACAGGTTACAAAGGTATAAGTTATTTCAAATAATTAATTTATGCTACAGAACATTGAGCTAATACAATTGTATTAAATTCTACCAATTTTTTCTGTTTAATTCAGGTTCAATACAGGTTTAATTAAGGTTTAATGGTGGTAAAATAGGTTCAAATAACAGTAAATTATTGTAACAGAACATGAAATAAATACAATGCTCTTCCAATTACTATTTGTGTTCATTTCAAGTTTAATACAGGATTAATTAAGGTTTAATGCAGGTAAAATAGATAAAAATTAAGTTACTTCAAATAATCTTTTCTCTGCTAAAAATGTATCCAAAAATTTTACAGAAGTAATCCATGGCATCGAAAAAAATCTAATAAGGCAATGTGTCATTATTAAAGCCCTATCAGGGCCTTATTAACAAAACATACTTTAAAATAAATTCAGATAACGGTCATGCAAATCCATCAAAACTATATCATTGCATAATAATGGACCGAAATGGGAGTAATCTTGCTTCTGTATCGACAAAACGAAATTAAAGAGAGATTACTTTTTTAACGGATTTAATCACCCCTCAATTGAACGCTCGTTTATCGATCGTCGATCTAATTCGTGGCTGCTCCGCGAGCGTAAAATTGCGGCGATAAACAAGTCGCAAAAACGCGGCCATTGGAACGTTAATGCGTCGTTATTATATTTTCTTAATTTCCACCGGCGACATTTTATCGGAAGTGCGTCGTTACGCGCACACACAGACACACACGTGAGGCTGCGCGCAATCGCGTTAACACGGCGAAGAAGCATCTTTAACGACTAGTCGACTGAACCTGCAATATTTATTTCGACATAGTCTCCCTCTTTAATGATTTTCGTATAAAAATACACGGTGAAGGATTTATAGCGTTGCTCTTCTTTCACTTTGCTTCTTTTTGACGAACAAGATGCAACAAGAATCAGAAAAGCAGAGTAAATGAATGATCGAAGGTTTTCAATGTCCCCAATTTTATAAAAAATATTCCCAAATAATATTGTGATAGTAAAATTTTTGTCTCGTCACGAAATTTGCAGTTTATAAAATTTGATAAGTTCACGAAATTATTCAAAATTTTAGAGACTCCTAATTTACAGTGTTTGCGTGATTCGCAAAATTGGCGAACTTTGCAAAATCTGCAAAAATTGCAATTAGCAAAATTATTCGAAATTCGCAGACTTTACAATATTTTAAAATTTGCAAATTTTGCAAAAAGTATTACATTTGTGAAATTTATACACTTTCTAAAGTCGAGAATATTTTTAAAGTGGGCCAAATTCGCAAAATTATTTAATTATTTAATAAGATATTAATTTAAAGTTTCGCAAAAACAGCAAATTAAATTTGCCAAATTTTTCAGACACATATCAAATAAGTTACACCTTTCGTCAAATTTAGTTATCTCACGATCAGCCGGAGCGTTTCGGACACGATGACGGAAGTTCCTCGGAGAGTGCATTACGCATTTAAATTCTCCAGTGGAACGTGCGAAAGGCCGAGGCGTGTATGAGGATAAGTGGCGAACAGTTTGTTAAGTGTAATCAGAGCGAGAGATTTATGATCCAAGGGACAAATTAGGCTTTAAGATTGAATTAGTTTTCTGGCGAGTCGCTTATCCGTCACGGAGGAATTGTGTTAATGCGCACCCGAACTTTCGCCCGCAATCGGAGCGAATGAGGGTGACAGAGGATTCTCGAAATTTCGTCAAGAATGCGGTCCCCTGCTCGGTGCGAACTTTGTGCAAATAAATAGTTTGGCTCGTTTGCCTTAAAAGTTGTGCTCAAGTTTCATCTCGGGGAAAATTATTTGCGAGTTTCTTATGAAAATTGTGTAAACGTCGTATAAATTGAGTAGCAGATTTGTTTCATGTTTGGCTGAATTAGTATCTTCCGGATGTTTTTAATGGAAAAAAAAATTCACAAATGGATCGAGACGAAAATAGAATCGTTAGATTTGGAAGATTTTAATTGGAAGAAGATAATAAATATATAAATATATGAAATTGAGAAGGATGTGAAAAAGAGCGGATCTTCTAGGTGGTCCTCAAAGTGTCCTTTTCTATTAAGATGGTTTATATTTTTGTTCTCTTTTTTCAATGCGGAATAGAGAAGGACAGAAGAACACAAGTCACCGCTGTATGCTTGCTTCTCTATTTGGCACATTTTTATGTTTGTTATCCTCTTTCAAAATAGAACAGAGGATAGAAGAGCAGCAGACCACTTCTCCTTATCTCTTCCTCTATTTCAACTAGTTATATTCTGATCTTTTTTTCCACGTAAAACGGGAAAGGACACAAAGAGAAAGGAGAAAAGTAATCTGCCCCTGTTTGTGTCCTTCTATATTTCATATGTTTTCGTGTTTGTTGTCCTCCTTCAATAAAATTGAGGAAGGCAGAAAGAGGAGCAAATCACTTTTTTTTCTCTTCCTCTATTTCAGTAATTTGTGTTCTTTTCTTTTTTTTCAACGTAAAATAGACGAGGACAGAAGAATGACCAATTTACCATTTCATGTGTCTTCCTCTGTTCCAACTCTTCAGATTTTTGTTACCTACTTTTAATGTGAAATAGAGAAAGAAACAAGGAAGAACGAATTTTAAGTGCTTATCTTACATTCTTCTAACGAGAGATAGAATAAGACGCAAACAGGAACAAAAAGAAGTCAGCATCCCCTTTTTGTATTCTCCTTTATTTTACGTGTTTATATGTTTGCTGTCCTTTTTCAACGAAATAGAATATATAATAGAGGGTGTACATCATCCATTCTTTTATCTTCCTTTATTTTAAGTTTATATTCTTATTATTCTTATTATTCTTATGATTTTCTTTAAACGTTTGTTCCTTTAAATACCTGTTTCTTGTGTCTTTGTCTATTTCAAGTTTTCATGTTCTCGTCATTTTCTTTTAACATGTCATAGTAAAGGATAGAAGAAGGAACAATCATCCCCTCCTTGTATCTTCCTCTGTTTAAAAATTTATATTATTCCGTTCTTTTTTTTAAATGAAACAAAATAATACACGAATGAAAAAAAACCTTTCATCCTTCTGTCGTTTTTTATTTCAAGTAGTCATATCTTTTTTCAGAAAAAAAAATCTTCCAAAACCTATATGTACGTACGAAAATTGTCCCTCTCTATTTGAGCAAGGACATAAAAAACAAGATAAAAAATGATAAAAAGTTCCACAATGATAAAAAGGCCCACAAAAAAGAAAGGACTAGAAGATAAAACTGCGATTCGGGATGGGACGCAACTTCAGGAGAGGGGAGGGGATAAAAGACAGGAGAGTCGCGGCTTTTATTAAACGTTCTGGAAAAGCGCTCGGCTTAGGTGACCGCTTTATTTTGCAACATTATGTTCGCCTAACATGCTAGCGTCGCGGTAATGGACGCGGGGCGTCAAGCAGCGGTGATATGTAACGAGACACCATCTACCGTGTTTCGGCTTGACTCGTTTTCCGTTGCTGCCAGACCGGCATTCCTTCGTCCTGATTGCAGAAGATTGACAACAAAAAAAAGCGCGCAAAAATTCACCCATTTTTACATTTTAAGACAGTCTAGTTTTTTATTGACAAACATTTTTTACGAAACTAAAGAATTTTTTTCTCGGAAATTATGATTGAAAAATTCACGAAACTTTAGACTTCCTTAATGAAAAGTTATATTTTTGTTCTTTGAATAAGTTCTACGCATCTCCCACCACTCCCCCTCTCCCCACTGCACCCACGGATAACGCCCAACTCTCTCCTGTCCACCGCGCCACAGACGTGCGAACACTCGCTGCGGCCTCCGCTCAGCTGCGCGATCTTTGTAGGTGAATCTCGCGCGCTCTCACCCACCTGCTCGCCCACGTTGCCGCTCTCCACCTCAGTTCTCACATCCCTTCCTCCATCCGTG
>JABFOV010004518.1:0-13760 GCA_022817685.1 Aradophagus sp. ZL-2020 | reverse complement strand
GATTTGAAGGTTAATTAATTCGTCAGTCTTTTTTTAATTAATTTTGTTGATTGATAAAGAACATTGAGTAAAGACCACTTTATAGTTCAATTTGACTTTTCAAATATAACTACTGATATTAATATTACAGATATATATATATATATATAAATTATATATAAGATTTTGAAATATTTTAACTAAATGTCGCATTTTCATTTGGAAAATGTTTGCAATATTAAAGAGCTGCAAAAAAAATTATAAAAATGTATTATCAAAAAATATTAAATATGTATGTGATCACATTAAATGTAAAAACATTCCGTACGTTTCTTTCAGAAACAAATTAACATTATTTGATTTTACAACGTCACCTTCTGTTAACGACTGGACGGAATTGTCGGACACAGTGAGAACAGTAGGAAAATCAAAAGCCACACTTGTTCTCCAGAAAACTAGAGAATTTCAGCGAGCAATATTTTTCACTCTTTTGAATCCACAACCAAATGGCGCTGGTTTTGCTGGCGTTCGTACTTTGGTCAACTTGGATTTATCTAATTATAAAAACATAGAACTCATATGCAGGGCTCAAGGAAGCAGCGATCACTATAAAATTGTTTTGAGACATAATGGCTTACACTCTGACGAAGATATAGCTTATGAACAAATTTTTGAGGTAAATTTTAATAAGTAATTTAATTTTATAATAAGATCCTTTGATTACAATGTATTTCATAATATCGTTTTATATTTTTAGACACCTATATCTAATGAAGGATTTGACCATGTAAAACTTCCACTGTCTGCATTCAAAGCGTACTATCGAGGTCAAGAAAAGAAAGATGCTCAACCGTTGAACACTTCCAACATCACTATGCTGGGTCTTCAAGTTTTCGGGGGCGTTTATTTGCCATACAAACAAAGTGGGGCATCGGCTCTTGAAATCGATATGATTTATGCAACTCAATAATTGGTATTTCTACTTTGTTTGTATACAGGTATTTATCTTTAGCAGTTGCATATTTGTTAATATGGTAAATTAAGAACAATAATTCCTTTATATTTGTACATTTATAGTGAAAAAGATCAAATAGTTAATAAAAAAACAGTACATTTAATAAATAAAATGTTTATTAACATTGATTACAATACAATTTAAATTAAATAATCATAATTTTTAAATAACATAAGAAGACATTCATGCAATGTACTTACTGGTACAAGGCAAATTCATACAATTAAAACAGTTTTCAGAATCGTCGAATAAAGGCCAATTTAGTTCAACCGTTCATTAAAAATGTCTTATGATTCGTACTGAATATTACATACTATTCGAAATAATTACCTCTTATTATATGAAACTTACAAATTTAAATAAGTTTATTATTATTAATATTAATACTTTTTTTTAATCTGATTCCGACGATTGTTCAGGACGCGTTAGCACTTGAATGATGTCCCTTGATAAGTCTTTAACATAATTTTGTCCTTCATCTCCATATAAAACATAAAATATTTCTTTAACTGTTTTCATACTTTCAAAAAATGCAGCATTATCATCTACACAAAGTGACAATTTCGCCATTTTGTAATAGAGAGCTCCGGTACCAAAACTGAATTTGGAGTAATGATGTCTGAAAAAAAAAGAAAAAAATTGTATGATTCAACTATTAAACACTAATAATTTCAAATTCCATTGTTATGCGAATATTAATAACACACAAAAAATATTCATATATAAGAAAAAATCTTTACTCATAGCCGGTAATAATTTCCTTTAAATAATTCATGGATCGTAACCAATGTCTGTTGTTTTCTTCGAATATATACAATTTTTCTAAAATCTTAATGTACAAATGATGAGTTGGATGGAAAATTTTTCTCATCTTTTTTACACACAAATTCAGCAGTTTGAAATCTTATATTAAATTAAGAAAAATATCCATTTGAGTAAGTAAATATTAAGATCGAAAATTGAATTGGCTTAAACTTTAAAGGATACTGAATTGATTACTCCTTAAATTTACATTGTCTGCTAGGAATTGAAGGACTTCTTTGTAATAGTTTTTATAATCTGATGACAACTGTTTTCCACAACGTTGACAACTATCTTCATCAATGTTGCACGCGCCTTGACAATCTTTATTTGGACACATAACATCTGACACAGGTGTTTGACATTTTTCACAATTACAATCAATAAAATATTTTTCTTTCAGTAAGGATTTTCTTTGCTCGGTACTTTGCATTGGATCGATGTAATTAAGACTTAACTGAAATGAATTGAAAATTTAAATATTCTAAAATGAAAATTATTTTCTTTTGTAAGGTTTTTAAACGATAAAGGTACTTCACCTCCCAGTTTGTGTCGGTGAGATTTTCTAATGCAGTGATAATCATAGTTTGTCCATAAAAAACATAACTTGCGTTTGGTTTGCAGCTGTGTTTTAGTGTTTTAGGAAATAAATACAATGCGCACCCAATGTGTTGCAAGTCGATGTCAACTATGGTGAAAGTATTGATATGAATGCGGCTGTAAATTTCTAACGTTTCGTCTTCATCAGGAAGTTTTTCATTACCAAGAAAGTCGCTGAGCTCGGAATAAAATTGCTTGAATTTGGACATTTGTATCTCATTGTGCTTGAATGATTCTAAGCCTAAAATGGAGGTTTTTTTTGTAATTTTTTTTAAAATACTTAATAAATAAGAGTAAATAATGTAATAAATAAATATAAAATATATTAATAAACTGACGTGAGTCTAAATTAAAAAACTTTTCTTTGATTTCGGTCTTTTTTAGTAAACGAATAATTCTTGCATGGAGCCTCAATTCGTTGCTAACATAATCCTCGCTTATTAGTAAAAACCTGCACTCATATTTGTGCAAAGCCCATCCTTTTTTTTGACATTCTCGATCGCAGTAGCCAACATAGTTACATGCAGTACAATATTTGATACTTGTTCTAAATTTTAAAATTAAAGAAAATTAGATTGAACATAAAAAACAAAGATAAATAAATCTCCTGGAAGTAGGCAAACGTTTCTTTGCAACATATTCAAACTTAAATCAATTTTCAATCAAAATAGTTGTATTTTTAAAAAAGTTTTTTATTTACATACTTCCTAAGACGAAACTGTGTTCTACTTTTTAATTTACAAAGTTGTTTCAAGTTTAAATTCGTTGCAAAAAAAAGTTGTAAACTTCGTATGCTTGAAAAGTTATACTATTTGTGAGGTGCGAATCCAAAATACTTTCATTAATTTTTCATTTATAAGTACCTATTTAAACAGTAGTCGCAATGAGTCTCCTGATAATGACAATCAACAACATAAATAATTGGTTTTTCCTTGTGTAACACCGTCCCTTTAGCAATCATGTTTATATTATATAGCAAGTCGGTTTCCGCGTTAAATTCTTTTAAAATTCAATCACTAACGGTAGCTGCAAACACAGTATTGGCAAGAAGTGACTGAATTTAAATAAGTACTTGTTATCAAGACTCGTTACTATTAATTGTTTGTATACAATAGATAGTATATTCATTGCTTTACTTGAATTTGATTGAATGACAATTAAAAACTTTATGTGTATATCAGAATTAAAGTAATATAAATTATATTAACAAGCAATTTCTGGTCAGAAATTAAATAAACAATCATATGGTTCAGTAAAACGAAGAATTATTTTAACAAATATATCAACTTTAATTTTGCTCGATTCTTCCTTTGAACTGTTTTAATTGTATTTAAATCATATTTGTATTTGTACCTTTAAATTACGAAATGCCTATTTTTAAATTCATTTAAAAAAAATGTGCTGCGTTTATAAAAATCATAAACGATATTATGCCTTGTAGTGATATCATTGTAGCATCACCGCAAGCAGTTATCTCGCTTTCCTTAGGGTGTTCTGTAAAACACGCTTTTGGTCTACGACGCTCCAAGTTATTCAGTGAATTAAATTTTAGACATGTTCTGTCAGACACATAGTCTGTATATTCAGACGGAGTTATTGTTACAGGTGCCACTTCTAAGCGAGCATAACAACTCGAGAATAAAGTATTAACGGATATGAACAACAAATTAGTGTGCGTTACCTGAAATTAATTGCATAATTAGTCATTTTTTTACATATATATACAAGAACAGCTATAAATGGTGTTTCAGTGAATAAATCTATACCCGTTGACTATAAAATGGTCTTGAACAGGATTGTGAAATATTCGTTTTTCCTTCAGCTGCTATTTTTTGATCCATCACATATAATGTTTTCTTCCTATCACAAGCATATGGATAAGGAACTTCTTTTGGTGGAGGAGGAGGATCTGGTGCATCTTCATCTACATGTATCTTGCTATCAACTATTGGTAAATACATGTATTGTATAAAGTACCAAAAAATACGTAACACAGTCCATGATATAATATTACTCAGGTAAACCAATGGATTTATTATATTCCAAGCGGCGCCTTCTATTACCTGAAATCAAGACAGTTACTGTTAATATATCCATTGATCCATTTGAAAAGACCCATTTTTGTAAAATTCAGGTTTAATTTGAGATCATACAATATTTGATATATTAATTACATCCAATTACATATATTTTTAATATTCGAATACGTTGATTTCATTGAATTTATTATATTTGGATGAACGCATGTCTTTACTTACAACTCTGATACAAGTAGCTTGATAATCAAAAACTTCTACTGCTTCATAAACTTTTTGCTCTACCAACGATTTCATAATCGCACCTTCTACTATGCCAAAAAAACTTCCTGTTTCTTTTGGATACTCCGAAATAACTACATAACCATTATGGTCGATTAAGTAACAATTTATCCAATCAAATCCGCAATTCATAGTTTGATCATTTGATTCTGATACAATACTGATAAACCTATCATATAATGCTTTTACTGGCATTTGATAACCTGCAACTGCGACCGGTGTTTCCAAACCACCATCATTTGGAAATATCCCAATCGCCACAGTTACAACAGCTTCATCGCTAGATTCACCTGAAACTGAAAAATAAGTTTCTTTTAAATATACTGCACTCTCTTGTAATCACTCATTTTTGCATTAGTACTGCTTTACAGAGGCAATAATAGTTTAAAAACTGAACCTGTAATATAAACGCTATCAGGATCCACTATGTGTTGTAAAATAGCACCTTTATACCATGGTTCATTTATTGTTCTTCTGTATATATCACCAAATTCAAAGTTTCTGATACTTTCAGGCGTATAATTGCTATAAATCTTTTGCCACTTCGTTAGTCCACTATGAGTCGCTATAAATCTTACAAATATTTTATACAATTTAATTAAATGTTGTTTATCAAACTGGAATTCTCTGTCATGAATTAACTTGGTAACTTTTGCGTCAAAAACTAACAACTGCATTAGTCCTTTATCACAATAATAATCGTCTTTATTCAGTGTTTTCAAATAACATGATGCATTTTTTGGAATATTCGCGTTATTTTTTACTGAGAAGTGCTCATACTGCTTGTACCAACGCCAGTTCGGTTCGTCCAGTAATTGCACAAAATGTTTAATTTCGTCTTCTGGACTTTTAAATGGAAAGTAGTCCAGATAGTGGTAACGACAATAAACCCACTCTGGGTGTACTCTCCAATGGGTACCTTCGAAAAATTGAGAGATTGTGATATTGATCTTTTGATTTCGTCCTATTTCATCGCCAATCTAAAATGAATATTATATATAATTAATTGACTGTATATAGTAATGGTTTTTTATTAAAAACGACTCACTTCAAACTTTTGTATGTCAATTTCCACATACAATTTTTGATAAGAGCATTTTATTTGAAAAATTGTTGTTAAACTTATCATCTAACTTGAATAATATTTGTCCCATATTTCGGCAAAGCAATGCCAAGACCAAAAGGAGTTTCAGGCAGTGGTGCATAATAATAATTTCTCGTTTCTACCGTGACTCTACGTCCGTCGTCATAATGCAATTTTACTGGAACGTTCAGTAAGCTTCCTCTTTCATGATGAACTAGAGATTTTCGAAGTTTGAGAACATTTTCACCGTGCATTCTATATGAAATACAATACAAAATAATTTATCAACGTTAACAACATTGTTCCTGATATGAAACTGAAATTGCAGTTCAATTATATGGCCAAATTATAAACTGACCTTGGTCCTTGACCATCGTACAGTATTTCAACTTCAGTGAGATCGACGCTGTTGTAATTTGGTTTTAGACGATTATTGTGAATTGGTCTCAAATCTGGATGCATGATAACATAACCATTATTTGATACTATAAAACCATAGCCGTTAACTCCGAGTTTGTACGAAAGGGTTAATCTTCGAATGTCCAGCATGTTTACGTCTATTCCAGCTACGCCTAGAAGATATGCTGTGTTACTAATATTGGATTCGTTGAGTTGCTTATCAAAAACTGGCACACTGACTGTTGTAATGAATTTGAACCTTTCACATTTTTTTATTTCTTTATTAAGATTTTCGTCACACTCTTTGTTCATCTGAAAGAAGAAATAAAAATTATATATTGTTTCAAGAATTATATACATTATGTTTATACTTGATTCTTTTGTAATCACTTACAACCATATTAGCGTAAACATGAGTCCAAATGACAGGATTTTCTACTGATTGGAGAACTAAAGGTCGAGCCATAACGGGTATGTACTTCAGCACTTGCTCTCTGACTTCTTCCTGATTGTGCACATGCGAATAGTAACCCCTATTCAAGCAAGCCATCCACTGAATTTCGCGTACATTAGTAACTTCATTACCCAGGAGATATGTAAATACTCGTACAGGAATATGCGTAATGTTTTCACGCCAATTCCACGTTTTAAATACCTATCCAAAGTATCCATGAATAATTGTTAAGAATCAGTAAACAAAATCGTTCCCTAATTTCATATAATTATGAAGCGTAAAAAGTCGTCATATATACTTCTGTTAAATTTCCAGGCACTCCATCTGTAATTAGCATGATAATTTGATTGCAAGGATTGTCGGGTCCACAATCACGTAATTCTCTATAGTATTGCAATAAACTAAATGCTCTTGTAAATGCTTCAGTTAAATTTGCAACTCCATTAGGATCCATATCAGGAATCAAAGACATAAATTTATCCAAATTCTCAGGGGTAGCATGAACCAGCTTATTTTTGAAACACGAAACAAGTTCTTCAGTCGTATCAGAATAGTTAAAAACTGCTACTAAATCATTGTTTGACAGGGTTTGCAAAATCGAAGCCATAGTTGTCTTTGCTGTAATCAAAAATTAAAATATCTTTTTTCTTTTTTTCTCATAAATTAGCTTATAATTATGCTTAATGCATGCAACTTCGTGTAATAAACTTGTAATAATTTGATTTGAAATGTATTTTGTATTCAAGTTTTGTTTTTGCAGACCTATGGTTCTTCCAATACCAGTCATACTTCCACTGTTGTCAATGAGAATAACCACATCCTTACTACAAGTAGAAGCTTCAATAAACCAACTTCGTAAACGACAGTCGTATTGATCAACCGGCCTTTCTGTGGGCAGAACGTATTTCCAATTCATTGCTGGATACAATCGCAATATTCCATTTTTAGAGCCAAAGTATTGCCAAGATAGAGCAGGATCTCTCATATAATTATTGATGAATGTATCCTCCAAGTATTCAGACCACAAGATGTCATTCACAACATTGTCATACAAATCATGTACATTCGATGGAACGTGTACTGATGTATAACTAATATTTATAGGAATATTTGAGAAGAATTCCTGCTTGCTCAATTCCATTTGCCTTAAACGTAAAAAAAAGTTAATAACTTACAAGTGCTGTTTGAGCATATAATTTAATAAAAAAAAGTTATAAATCAACCTGTAAGTAACGTTTTGATATTTTCCCTCTTTCGTGATATCCATATCTTCGACGCTAAACTTTGCTGAAACGTACGTAAAATTTACGTCGTTTGTTGGCGTCCAGTTTTTTATTATGTCTTCTGCGGCGTAACGTATGCAGTTGACTGCATCAATTTTTGTCTTTAACATGAGTCCCATGTTTTCACTGATTGTGTTAATAATGTCCTCTCCTGATTTTTTCGTTACCCTAGTGTTTAACGTTTTGTATTGCTGAAAGTTTACGGTCTGATTATTAGTTGTAACAAATGGTGTACTTGGGATCGAATTAAAAATATTAATTTCCATTATTTATAGTTATAACATTGAAATAACATAATTATTTTATTACCAGTTTTATTTCATTTGGCTTTGCTACAATATTGGTCAAATCCCAAAGTTCTTTACCAATTATGTCAGTCCATTTGTTGACTCTGTAAATTCGTATTTAACAAAATTAACTTTTCATGCTAAAAAATTTTTGTTTATTTCTAATATACAGCTTTGATAAGCGTTTGTAAGAAAAAGTTTCTCATTACTGAAAACTGATTTGTTCATCCAATTAGAACTAAAAAATGCTTCCATAAAATTCCGTAATTATTATTATATTTACAAAATACTAATTTCTTGATGAACTCTTGACTTACATTTTAAAACTGTGTTCTTCTGAATCAATTTCAACAATCATCATTATATACATAATAAATAATATTTTCACTGAATCCATTCTAAATTATCAACAAAATTTTTTGAATAATAAGTTAAGATAATAAGTGAATTGAATGTACATTCAAATTTTATTTTACTAAACAAGTTCTATTGCTCAGACGGCTTAAGTTCGACTGCTATGAGACCAAGTACTCTGTCGCGTTTATTTTTGGTATACTGATTTATGTATATACATATATACACGTTAGCTAAACGCATGTGATACGTTTTTAATACAAATCTAACTTACTTTCTTGAATTTTTAGAATTATTTTAAAGATGATATTATTGACAGTAAAATTACTAATAAAATTACTATTAATATTTTAAGAATTAAAGTAACTTTTACAATTAATGCACTAAGAGTAATTGAATCATTTACAGTTTTTATTAATTTAATTTCGACAAACATGTACAAAAAACAACACTGAATTTCACCTATGATCGCACACAAATTGGTAAAGGATACTCTGGACACAACATAAAATAAAACTGAGGAAAATTAGATGGTGGGCCTTGTGAAGGACACGAATAATCAGATTGTTTAGGTGTTTTAGAATACGACGACTTTTTAGTTGGACATGTAAGATATTGATTATATTTTAAAATCGATGGCGGACAGACAAGAGGTGGAGGACACTGAGGTGGACATTGTGGATATGTTAAAGGTAGTGGAGGACATGTTAAGAAATATGTTGCTGGACGTTGTACTGGGCATGTAGGTACAGGTGGACATAATTGTGGATTCGATGAAGGACGTATTGGACTCAATGAGTAAGCTGACTGGTCATCACATTTTAGTTTGCAGTAATGCTCTAAAGCTTTCGTCCTATTTTCATCTGCACGATAATATTTCTTCAAAGCCAAGTCTTCGTCCCCAAAATCTGTTAATTTTATTAACGCTCGTTGTCCAGGGCAACACATAGGATATAACTTTGTCACACACTCTGGTCTTCCCATACAGTCCCATATCAAGCAGCGGTCCTGCAGGCCATTTCTTTTAATGCAATTACATTTGAACATACGACTTCCTCGAAATTCGTAACTGTTGCTGCGTTGTAACGGTATCTAATAGTGAATATTCTGATTAATATTAATGTATTCTTGAAAGGAAACAAAACAAAAAAAATAGAAACTTACACATGATGATTTGTCAAGAGGTGGAAGTTTTATACAACAAACTGGTTGTGGTTGAATCTCGTTATCCCATTCACATGGATTTCTGTATAAAATAAACAAAAATATTCAGTATATTGTTGAGCAGTATATTTTGCTTTATTAAAAAAAGAATTTTTTGGTTCTGTTAGTGTCTTTAAAACAGCATATCTCTGCCTGGAAATGTTGGCGACAAAATTTCATGTAATTCCACTTAAGGAATTTCTTTTAGATGGAATTGTTTGAAAATTTAAACGTCTGAGTTTGTATTAATTCAGATTTTTATTATATTCCATTCACATACCTTCTTTCCATGGATGTCACAAGACATTTTAGTTGCTGCAACAAATTTCGTCTCCGATCAACTTTTGACTGTTGTCCATCACATACCATTTTTATTATTTATAATTTCTTTCTTTTTTATCTTAATTTTTTGTAAATATTATTAAAATTTTGAGTTCAAAGATAAAACTTACAATTTTGGATATAATTTAGAAATAAAAATGTAGTAACAGTCCAATTTATTTGTGATTAAACAATTGAATATGTGAGGTGATTCTCATTACTAAATTCAGACTATTCCAAAGAAAAATGTTTAGATGTGTAGAATCTCAAAGGGAAGGAGTGGAGAAACTGTTAAACCACAATCATTTGCGTGCTTTCATAATTAACTAATTATGGTAGCTATATTACAAGTTTCTCCACTGATGGCACATTAAAGTATTTCTAACTAAACTACAATTTCATAATTAATATAAATTTGTTGATTATTGCAGTGATTTTTTATTTTCACTAGAAAAAAAAATTTGTTTTAATTTTTTTTATTTATTATTGAATTCAATATTAAGAATAAACGTAATTGTAATTACTGAGTAGCACATTAACGCCAAAAATACCTAACAAATTAAAAATTAATAAATGATATATCATATATTGATTAATACTATTTATCTTTGGGGTAGTATATGTTTCTCTCTTTCATAACAGAATTAAAGTAAAAGATATAAGTATTCACATAGTTCATCAGCTGACTTTGTTTTGAAATAGGGAATCCAGTATGTCTGCTACTGTAACGAAATGTCTCCAACGTGTTTAAATGTTCAAATATTATTGACAAAATACACAATTGTGATTTCAAATAATTAGTGCTTATCAAGCATAACTGAAAGCATAAAAAGTAATACATAGATACTTCAGAAATTTGAAAATCATGAGCAACAGATTTTTTAAAGGTTATCGTGGACGATACAGGGGAAAAGGTAAAAGAAAAAGAGACAATAGACCTGTTGATATTACCGGTAAGTTGTTGTTTTTGTTGTTGTTATATTTATATATTTACTAAAAACTTCTGCTCTTATGGCATTACAAGTTCCAATTTATTTATATATATATATTGTATTTATTTATTTATTTAGAAAAACAAAGCGAGAGTGAATCTGATGATACAGAATCAAATTCAAAAGAAGATGACAGACTTGACATTTTTAAAATATCCCATGATTCAGACATCCCGTATGCTGCTTGGAGCTTTTATTTTGGAAAAAAGGGTAAATTTGACAAACAGTACTTCTTTACACTTTGAGAATTTTTCTTACTTACGGCTTTCAAATTTTTACAATTAGTAAACAGAAACTTTATCAGCTTATGATATTAATTATTTTTCAGATTATAAGGCGAATTCTCCTATAGTTAACAAAACTAAAATTCTGGAAGATTTTGTGAAAAGAAACAAGTATTCATTAAATCTTGAAAATTTGGAAGCGGTTACTCCTTTTTATATAGATATGAATGATTTTAAAAATGATAACGAATTGCTAGAACACTGGCCAGAATTTCTTGAAGACTTGCACAATGATCCTACCACAGTATTAAATTGTTTGAGTTTAGCGATTCACCAAGTAATAAAAAAAATTAATAAGTACTGCAATTAAATTATGAGCAAACAAAATAAATTACGTAATTATTGTATGCTTTTTTAGACAATATATGATTTATTTATCAGAGAGGAAAAAAGTCCTGATGAAGTCAATACTACTGTAAAAGTGAAAATATTAAACTATCAACCTATGATGCCACTAAAAGACTTAAAAGTTCATTTGTTTGGTGAGTATCCATACTGTAGAATAAATATTATTCACATTCATTCTAACAAATAATTTTCATTTTTAAGGAAAGCTAGTTACTACCAGAGGATGTGTTATACGAGTGTTAAGGATTAAACATGTAGCTCAATGGATAGTATTTGTATGCACTAATTGCAAATTAAAAACAATTTTGAAGCAACCTGATGGAATTTATATTCTACCAACAAAGTGCGACAATTGTGGAACAAAAAAGTTTGAACCTCTTTTGGATTCATATTACACAAAAACCGTTCCTTTTCAAACAGTTACGCTGCAAGAAATTTTTAGCGATGAGGTTATTATCTTGCAAAATGATACTTAGTAATATTAATATTCATTTACATTCGATTTTTGTTAACAACATGACTTCAGCGACTCGATTCTCAAGCTAATCTAATGGTTCAATTGGCCTGATCGAAGTTGAATGAAGTGATAGGCTCTAACTATAAAAAATTATTAGATCAATATGAGAATTCTAACTCTGGCTTGGAAGTTATCTCTAAGAAAGTAAATGTAATATTAATGTGAATTGTGTTATATTGTCTTTTGGTTAAATAATTTTAAATGATTGTTTTTAAGAATGAAAGGGGAAGGATGCCACGAAATTTGGATGTTGAACTTCAAGATAATTTAGTAAATACATGTTTGCCTGGCGATGATATAACGGTCACTGGAATTTTAAAGGTACATAAAATATGTTTAGTTATTTAAACAAGAAAATTATGTTAAACACTTTATTTATAATATATGTTGTGCGATGATCAATATTAAACATGTAAAAGTTAGAAATTGACAATGCAGTTAGGTTGACTTAATGGATAAATTTGTGTTGATTTTAATTTCAGATGCGAGGTGATGAGTCAACAAAACCTGGAAAATCTAAAGGAACTTCTTCAAGTCCATTTGCATTATATGTGGAAGCAATTCACGTAAATAATAATAAAAGTCGAGCTAAAAATAAGTCAATAAGTTTCGAATTTAACGAGAATGATTTTAAAGAAATTCAGGTATATATTTCTAAAAATATATGTAGTAGTATATCATATAATTAGTAGGAAAAGTTGGCCACTCTAGATGTGTAAATTGCATCGTGAGTGCTTTATCATACTCATCTGATTTTTTCACTTTTCTTAAAAATATCATAAATGTTAACAAGTAGAATAATAAGGTACAACTTTTAGTTATTTTTAAAACAACTAATGTTTTTTTTATCAAAAACAGTTAAAAAATAAGTAACTTTAATATTGCATGTTAAACAAGTGGTATAAAATATACTTTAATTTTTTGCTTTATTGTAGAGAATCAAAAGTCATGAGAACATTTTAGATTTGTTCATACGATCATTATGTCCTTCGATTTTCGGTCATCGAATGGTAAAACTTGGATTGTTACTATGTTTGTTTGGAGGCAGTAGTAAACATCCTCATATTCGAGATGACATCCATGTATTGATAGTCGGAGATCCGGGGCTTGGGAAATCCCAGATGTTACAATGGATATCTAGGGTAGCTCCAAAAGGTACTTGAACTATTAAAAAGATTTTTTATGATACATTACACATGCAAATCATATACTACACTATAAATGTAGAAGTAGAGCAGCCTGCAAAACCTAAAATTCATTCGTATTCTTCTTTTCAGACTTTCATAAATTATACTTTTGAAATAAAAAAAAAAAAAAAAAAAAAAATAAAAAAAAAAAAAAAGAAAAAAAAAAAAGAAAACAAATGTTTCCAAAATAAAAATAAAAGAAAACAGCACTTAAAAAAAAATTGACCCAGCACAATAAATCAACTAATAGAAGTCTTGTGTTCGCACAGCCATTTAAAAAAAAAATCTATACTTAATAGGTCCAAGTATCTGTCCCTCCATCCATACTTCTCAT
>JABFOV010004517.1:0-13762 GCA_022817685.1 Aradophagus sp. ZL-2020 | reverse complement strand
GTTGATAACATATTTTCTTCCATTGTACCTTATCATTTTATTTCATTTACTAATAATCATTAGAAACATTGCATTTAAATTTAAATAAATTACTCGTGTACTAACTTCACATTTTACTTCAATTTTATTTACAAAAATTGAATCCAAACAAAAAGAGCAAGTAATTCAAAGATGAAAAGTAACTAAACCATCACACTCGTATTATTTACGACAGTATTTTGGCATCAGTTTTCGTGCGTCAAGTCATATCACAGGGTTTTCATTTATGAGTGTTTGATCGTGACAGATAATCACTAAATCCTCGCGCAAATTTTGCATGCCCTTATACAATAACCCGGCGTCATGTTAATGCAATATTATTTTTATGCGATCCCGCCGCGGTGCATTAACGTGCCGCTCTGTGAATTTTAATTTTAATTAAACTTTCGTGACGCCATTTATAAGTATTCACGTTTGACAAATTGTATTGAAATGCCAGAGCGAAAGGGGTGGGGGTCGGGGGAGTTAAGGAGAAGGAAAAGAGGAAAATAAAAAAAAGAGGGAGAGCAAACGTGGGTGGGGGGTCGCTTTCATTTCGCGCAATCTCAGTAGTGCCGGAAATTCCTACCAGACGTCGTTAGCTTTCATGCACGTTTTATATATATATCTTAAGAAAAAGATCAATAATGATGGTCCGCTTTACAAATGTTTATCTTCCTTTCGATTTAATTAGATCCCATTAATTAGTTACGAAAATTGTTAAATTGCAGTGACATGGATTGCAAAATTTGTTAGCGATGACGAGTCAATTAGTAATGTTGTAATTACGTTTTCATAGCATCTTTTGTTCGGTAATTTTTATATGATAATTACCAATTTGAAATGAATCAATGGATTGATTGTTTATGGAGAAAAATATTATTACAAAGAAAAAGATGTTTAAAAAAATGTTGCAAACAACTTGGACAAAATCAAAAAATAAAAAAGAATGTAAAAAAGGAGGACAAACATTAATCAATTTAAATGTTCAAAGCTTAAAATTTATTTTCTATTTACTGAGTACATTGCTGGTGAACTTTGTCTTTTCATCGCAACAAACGGTAATTAAATTAAATTATTACATTATTTTATATTAACATTTGTGTTGTAATTGTTCAGTGTTGCTAGTTAACAATTAAAGAGACGAAAATCTATATCTAAGTTTGAAAAGAAAAATGTATATACTGGCAAAAATTTATATCCTTTTTTTAATTCTTCGTTACTGATCAGTCATAGGAAACATAAATAATATCAGAATCTCTTTTGATCAACAAGACTGAAGGAACTTTCAAAAGATAAAATCCGAAACAAAAAATGAAGAATATAACATGGAGAAATAAAAAAAATGATATCAAATCAATCTTCATCAAACGTTGTTGAATCTTCTAGAATTTCTCTGAACTGACTGAGAAGTGTATCTGCATCCTCGAGCTCTAGAATGCTTGTGGCAAAATCCTCCCATGTTAGGTTTGTCTGGTCTTCGATTGTTTTCTTTACCTCGGATAAAAATACTTCTAATGCCTGTTGCTGACTTCTTATGTACAATAATTCTTCATAAGCACGTTGGGCTAAACGGTTGGCTTCTTTAATCTTGGCAAGCCTAGATTGAATTTTCATTACTTTGTACTCGTCCTGCGTAACTATGTCGTAATAAATAGCATTAACTTCTTGCTTGCACGTGGGACAGACGTTGCGTATCTTGATCCATTTGCTGATGCAGTCAAAGCAAAAGTAGTGCTTACAGGAAGTCGCCGCTCGATTGGTCACCTCATCCAGGCACACGACGCACATTTCGACGGACATTTTAACTGGAAATTGATGAGCATTTCAGTCATTTCGATATAAAAATAACATTTAAGAGGAGGACAACCTAGATGATTTATTGTAGATTATTTAAAAGTTATTTTTAAAAATAAGAAAATAATTTAACTGTGTAACTTTTCCATATAAGTGTATAAACGATTTTTAGAAAAACATAACTGTAGTTATACAATTAAATTTATGATTCAAATTCCTTTATCTTCTGCATTTTTTTTTTTTTTTTTGGTTTTTTATATTTTATAAATTAAATATAAAATTTGGTTATAATATTCATTACTTTGCTTTAATAATTCTTAAATTATTTATATTAATATCAAGCAAGGCAAGAAATTGATTAATTATGTACAACACATAGGAAATAATCATTATGTATAAATTACCATTCAGTAAAACGTTACTGTTATTAATGAGACGAAATTAAAAATTACATCAGTGACATAACCTACAAATGAAATAGTTGAAGACAATTTCGAGAATTACTTTTTAAGAAGTAAAAATAATAAAATTTAAGTGTTCGGACTTTAATTCGATCGCAAGCATAAATGTATTTTAAGGTTAATGTATATATGTATTTTAAGTTTGTCCGTTTTAGAAATTAACATTTTAAAGTTTGAAATGACAAAGTTTTGTTTTTGGACTTTAAAGTAGATCAGTTTTTCGCTCACCAGTTAATAACGTAACGTTGAAGTTAAATAATGACGATAAAATATTGCTGGGCGTCAGATATCGACCAAAATTCAAAATGCAGAATTCACGTTAATACAAGTTATATAAAGGTCGAAGTCGCCTTGTAAATAATAATATTACCATTGCCAACCATTAAAGCACTAAAACGAATGCTTTCTCATTTCATTACATTATTGTATAGAGAAGTAAAATAAATTCAAAACAAGTTTTAATGCTTTCCTATTAAATTATTTTAAATTGTATCATATTTAATATCATATAAAGTAGGAAATGATATTGATCGATTAGTTTAACTTTTATAATAAAATGCAAAATTCATAAATTAATATCGATTGACAAATAATTGAAATATAATTTATCAAAATTATTAATAATTATCGAATTAATAAAATAATTTTATTTATTTTTGTGAATTGTGTATAAATAAGGAGGTGCAATAAATGCGCGGTCATTTTTAGGTTAAAAAAGATGCAAATACTCTAGAACAACATTTTAATAATATCGGTCTGATTTCAGGACGAAGTTCTCACGATCTCGGAAAAGGTGGTGGTACGAGTTCACGACTTGGTCACATGGTTGTCGCCGTCTCTCGAGTGGTCCTGGGGCAGGGAGGTGTCGTACCCCTCGACACCATCGTCCTCGCCAGACAGCAGCCCCCGGAACGCCGAACTGCCGCAACCACAGGTGCTCACCGACCCGGGGATCGACTTTTCGGATGTCGAGAAGCAGCAGAAGGAGTACGAAAGTGGCCTGGGTGTGGTGAAGAAGCCAGACTCCGGGGACAGTCAGACGCGGGTTGTCGTCCTCTCGTACCCACGTTACTGTCGCTACCGGGCGCTACTCAGGCGGCTAGAAGGCTCCGAACCCTCCTGGCTCGCCTCCTCCGTCGCCGCCGCCCTCGGCGGCTTCACGGCCTTGCCCGGTACCAGAGTCCTCTTCTGCCGGGACACCTTCGATTATCCAGATCTTGAGACGCATGAGCTGCTGTGTAATCATTTAGGTAAATTAAATATACTTCTGATCCGATGGCGGTGGTTCACATGTGAATAGAAAAAGTTTTGCTTGGAAAAGATATCAGAAGGATTGGAAAGATCAAAAAATTTCTCTTCGGTATAACATCAAAGAAATATTCAATTGATCTTTTATATCATATGTGTATCAAAATGCACCTGTTTAGAGTGATATTAGAATAATTAAATATCGCAGTTATATCAGCAAGATTAATGATAAAAGATTTCATTTGTTACTTTACTTTCTTTGTTAGAAATATATTTTTGATTTCAATTTTATCAAAGTTAAGACTTTGTTGTTAGTAAAATCGATAAACAAATCATCATCATTATCATTCATTTTTGTTTATTTTTTTTTATTGTAAGTTTTTTGATGAAAATTTTAATCAAAATTATTTATAAAACAAAATGTATTGAGTAATAAATTGTAAAATTTTTTAATTCAATGAAACTTTTTCTTAACTTGAATTGAAATGAACATAAAAGTGAAACACTAATGAGAAATCAGGGTCAGCGTGAGGAGAAAAAAAAATTAAGTAAATCCATGCAGTCGAAGGCCGTGACATGCGACTGTGTTTGTCGAAGTTGTCGTGTGTTCGCACAATGTAAATAACGCAGTCCAAATTCTCGATGTTGACATATAGTAACAGTCGCGTACACATATAAACATATGTGAACGCACGTACGTAAATATAACTCGGTGCAATAAATTGGGTATGCCGAGGCTTCTGCGGATTCAGAAGAGCGACTTTTACTCATATAATACGAATTATTCAACGTAATGATCCACAAAATGGTTAAAAATAACTTGAAACCATTTTTTTATTGACCTAATTGGTATCGATTATTTTTGTTAAAAAAATTGGTGAATACGTTGAACTATAAATAAGACAAAAAAATTACAATTTATGTTGTTCCTTGTTAAATAATCTCTCTGCAAATCATTAAAAACTATTAAATTTTCATTGAAGTTCAAGTCAAAATGAATTATATGCTAAATTAAAACTAGAAGTATTTAGATGTCATATCAAATCGACAAACATCTCATTGGGAAAATATTGACAATAGATTACTATCAAATCAGTCGATTGAATAGGAAAAGTACTGTTGGTTGAATGAAAGGTATCACAATTGATTCGAATTAAACAATCAATATATTTGACCAATGAATAAATGAATGAATAATGAATAATCTCAATATATAATTAACATTTTATTTATTTCTAATAGATTTTAATTAATATTTAACATGGACAAAGCTACAATTAAAAATCATTCATTTTAAATAAGAATAAACGATATATTTTTAACCAGAAATTACTTTTATTATTTCGTTCTCTTAATCTGTGTTTTGAATTGAATGTGAATTAATTCGACATTGAAATTCAACAGCCCCAAAGTTAAAAGGCAGGCCTAGGAGAAAACGGAAAAAGCGCAGTGCCTCACCCGGCGAATCGAGCAACGAAAGCGAGGCTTCTGTGGCATCGACATCCAAAAGTGTTGGAACTACGAGTTCAAATCAAATGTCAACCAACAATGGAGGTCGAGCCCCAGGTGTGCGTCGCAGTGAGCGCAAGACAAGCGCCGAGGAGAAGAAATTCGTTAGCGACGTGCAAAATTTTATGAACTCGCGTGGGACCCCTGTGGGCAAAATGCCTCTACTGGGTTATAGGCAAAGTATGGAAACGATAATTACAAAATAATTTATAACAAAAAATCGATGAGTCAAATCATCAACAACATCTAGAATAATTTATAAATACCTTTTAATACTTATAATTATTTTTATAAAAGAGTAAGAAGATTTATTAGATACGCTTAATATCTAATTTATTTTTTTTTTTTTTAATTTTTGTTGGGTCTCGTAAAGAAAATTCATTGTAAATAAAAAAATCTGGAGGTGGTAAAGTGTAACTTCTAGCCATAAGGTTGTAAAAATGCTAGAAAGTGATTTTACAATCTGAGGGATGATTAGTTCTACTTTTAGCCTCTCCCGAAATTCAGTATATTGATTAAATCTATGATATATAAATGATTTATAATTAATTAATATTGCATTTTTTCAGTTGACTTATTCTTATTTTACTCGAAAGTGCAAATGCTAGGAGGATATGATTCCGTGAGTGCTGGGCGCCTGTGGAAAACAATTTATGATGACATGGGTGGAAATACTGCGTCTACCAGTGCTGCTACAATAACTAGACGTCATTATGAAAGGTGGAAATTTATAATTATTTAGAATAAGAAATACACAAAATATTTATTAAATTGATATAATTGATTTTAGAGGAATTTTATTTAATAGTTTCTTCTGCAAACAAACTAATGTTTACACTATTTTTACAGATTATTGTTACCATATGAGAGATATCAACGAGGCGACGAAGCAAAACTGAAATCAAACCAGAGTCGCCGAATAAAAACGAGTAGTATATCTGAGGAAGCAATCGTCGATATAAAACAAGAGCCTGAGAGTAGCTATCCCAGGGAATCATCACCGACGTCTACCACCTCGAATTCTAGCTCTAACTCAAATTCAAATTCTAACACAAATTTGAATTCGAATTCCAACTCAAGTTTGACTTCCAGCCTGAATTCTAATTCAAACTCAACGACAGTCACGCCACCTGTACAGTCAATTATATCTACAACGGTACTTATCTTATCTACTTTTTTTTCACAAAATAATAGTACATTGTTCAAAGACTCTCGAAAAACGGTGATCCTAGATGTGGATCCTAATGTGGATTGGCTGCACGAGCCGAAAGCAAGTGCTGCCAATACACGAGCTTCATCGCCTGAGTTATGAGTTCAGCATTGAACTTTTCACAAATGATGGCTGTAAAGGAATATTTACATTTTCAATCTCAGCGATATCAAACTTAAATTTTTCCATGATAGGAATGCAGTAATAAATGACACTGCAGAAGCTATTGCAACGCATTTGCAATAGCTTCAATAGCACCATCTGTTGCTGTATTCTCAAAACTGAAACGTTAGAGTTTAATATGCCCATTTATTCCTCCATTCAATACCACATAATATTACACCACGACCAGTAACGTATAATTTCAATTAGAGGTACCAATTGAGAATTGGTGTCATTTTACTTTCTGTGAAGGGTGATTTCTTTATTTCTGTACAAATTTATTAACGCTCTTAATTTTATCTGTTAGAAGTCGTTGTTTTATATTAATTGTAATGGGTTATTTGCAGCCATTCCTGCTCGGCGACAAACAGCGATCCGATCCTGGAAAAACGTCATCGCTGCGGAGTGTACGCGTCAAACCGGAGCGGCTGAAGTCGCTAAACACAATGATCGCTGGCGCGACCAGTGGCTCTTCTTCAGTGGTTCCGCCACCAAGTCCACCACCTTCGTCAAACACATCGATATCGACACCCTCGAGTACTCCTTCGACTACACCAACTAACGGTCCGAGCGCCCTCGAACGTCAACTCAACGCGAGTCCCCTGGTTAGTCATCAAATAGCGCCGACGTCATCGCCAAGCACCCCACCTACGGTGGTAACACTAACGCCGCCTCCTGAGAAGGATATGAAGGATATTAAACTGGATGCGAAGCAAACAAATCTTCTTGCAGCCCAGGGCAAGGAGAACATCCCACTGTTTGACGAAAAACCACTTTTTGTTGAGAAAGTGGTGGCTCCACGGTCACCCGAAGTGATCGACTTGGAGAATGAGGGCGATAAACTCATTATTCCAAGTTTTAAAAAAAGAAAATTAGAAATACTGCGAGAAGGAGGGTTAGTAAATTTAATTTTCTCTTATATATTCTCTTAAATATCCTAAAATTTTATTTGATTTTATTTCTTCTTAAAGAAGATGGCGAATATGATGAATATAAAATTTCTTTTTTTGAAAACAGTATTTAAATTATACAAAAATATTTCAGACTTGAGGTCACCGCAGTGGAACTAGATTCCAGACCAAGTGTGATACAGCCACAAGTGGCGCAACAAATGGCGCCGAAGGTTGAAGAGAAAGTTACTCCAGCAGTGTCAACGCCAAAACTGATTTCGGTCACTGTAACGCCAGATATAGGTCATATGCTGCCATCTAGATCGAACAGTGTCAGCAACAGTACCAGCAATAGTGTTAGCGCAAATAATTATAATAACAATGTTAGCAATGCTAATACCAACAGCAGCGCCAGCAATCCAACGAACAGTCGAGTGATTAACGTAGGCAACTCCGGGAACGCTTTGCTACAACTATACGCGACAGCAGGTGTAAGTCGGAGGTTCCCAGCGTCAACGCCGCCAGTGGCGACACCTAATACTGTGAATGGCAGGCAAGGACCTCCACCGCGAGTTATTCAGAGCAGGTCGATTTTTGCGCACAACGAGAAAATGGTCTATGGTAACCCAAAAGAGATCCTAGTGTCGTCCAAGTATTCCGCTCAGGTTGGAGTCAACCTGGTCAAAGGGGGCGAAGTCACGCCCGCGGGTGTACTTGATCTCACTCAGAAACAGACACCATACCCGAGACCGAGTCTCGAGATCGTCAGAGTACCGGTCGTACCAAGACCATGTCCACTGAACCTCGATACTAAGAGCCAAGGCTTGAAGTAGGTGCCTTTGTAACAAAATATTATGAAAAATGATTTAATTACTCAGTCAGACCTTGGTTAACTGTACGAGCTGAAACACGAGACTTCGCACTTCTCTCTTTTTAGTCGATATGTCAAAAGTTTTTTTTTTTTATTTTGCACATTGACACACACAGAATCTGACTGACAAAAGATAAGTAATATTAAAATTGTTTTTTTCATAGAATTTTGAATTATGCACGCTTTTAAATACAACCGACCAAATATTAGATTCCATAGAAATCAAAAGAATAGAAACAATTGAGGAGATGCGATAGCTAGCCAAGGTTTGATTGTAGTTTCAAATAGTAATTTAGTATATTAATACACTAAGACAAACAGATAGATAAAATGTATATTTTTGTAATTGTTTTGAATATCTCATGTAATCAATTTTAACATCTTTACATATTGAATATTATCCATAAACTGTTTAATAATTCAGAACATCATGCTTGTTATGGCTAAATTTTGATATTATAGCTTTGATGGGTAATTAAAACTAAACAAAATTTTCAGAGAGAAACCACTTCAGCAACACCAAACAGCACCTCTCGAAATACCTCGTAAGAATTTGTACTCAGCTACGGCGACTTATACGAATGTCCTTGATAGTCGCACTATGGCGTCTAACAATTTGGAAATTACGCTTGTGAGTCCGAAGAAGACAAGTCCGGCACCTATACGACCGAACAGTGTTGGTGCCAGCACTATGTCACCCCATAGGAAGACGCCACAGCCCTCACCAAATGGTAAATTTCCAACGATGCCAAGGAGCGAACCGGTGTCACCGTACACACCCCGCAAAGCCAGTCATCCGATCGTGATTCCCAATGTGCCGAATCTGAGCCAGCTCAATAGCGCGAGTGCGTTTACTAGAACCACAGCGCCATCTACCAATCTGGATAAGAGAAAACCCGAAACTAGTCGGGAACTTCATCGCAGGTGACTGTTCATGACAATTTTTTTCCATAGGACAAAAAGTAGTAACTTTTTACATCACGAATTAAGCACAAATGATCTTAATTTCCTTGCACTTTTCACAACAAATTGGGAGATCATTGTAGAGATTATTAAATTGTTGCCTTCCTTGCATATCATTCAATTAAAATCATATTATTTATCCAAGTAATAAAACACAGTGTTAAGTCACTTTCTGAAATTTGATTTAAAATATTTCAGGACAAGCGAAGAAAAATTACTTGCGGGGCTGCCTAGCGACGGTATGCGGCGACATAGCATGCCGAGCGCATTCGTGACGCCAGGTGTCGTGGCGAACGGTCCTGGAGCGACAGGTTTTCTGCCGCCACCACCGCCACCACCGGCGCCAGCGCCGCCACAGATGCAGCCAACCAACAGCCCGAACAAGTTCCTGCCGATCCTCGATCCGATCTACTATAATGCCTTCTACAACGGTCTGCTGCCATCGCAGATGGTGGCGGCTGCTGCGGCCGCAAACCCCTACCTGCCGCCCGAATTCAGCGCCTACTACAAGGAGTTGTTGGCGCCCTCTCAATCAAGACTGGCAGTCGCAGGTCAGCCGCCCGCTGTCCCGACGTCGAAGTGAACTCATCATTGTGGTCACCATCACTAATACTAAGTCGAACGAACGAGTTTTTTGTCGCTCAGTACTCGATTTTCAATTTCCGTCGATCCTGCCAAAATCGCCAATTTAGGCTTGTTTAAGTTATTTGACGGTATTAAGTCATAGAAACTATGCTTCAAGATGAACGTTGATTTCACATGAAAAATATTTTGGGTAAGTTTTGTGGACAATTTAAAAATGTTGGAAATATTTTTTTGAAGTTTATTACAATTGTTTTCTTTTATTTTTAAAGCTCAATTTATTTTTTATTATAATTAGCAGTGCGAAGTCTTTAGTCGATGACTGCTAAAGTTTTAAAGTGTTGTGGAAAATTATCTAAAAATTAAGAAGTTGTTTTTCATACTGTTTGCTTTTGAACTTGGTAATATATTTCTACAAATTGTAATAATTTCAATTTTTATATTTATATAATAGTACATTTTTATATAATCATCTATAATTTAAAAATGTGAAACTGTAATTATATAAATTTGAAATTCAGTATTGGAAAGAGCTACTTTGGCCTTTTTTGTCTATCCATAAACTTGTTTTAAAGATTCGGATAGATATTGCCTCATACACTGCTGGTCAATCAATCATACTGTGCTCTTGTGAGAGAGATTCGAACGACTGATACTTATATACAAATAGCCCTTTTCAAAATATGAAAAAATTTAAATTTACACAATTTCAGTTTTTGAATGCACATTATTACATGAATTGTACCAAATGACGTAGATAACGTCGACCAAAATAAAGCTTAAATTAACTTTTTTTTTTAATCCTAATAATTCGCAATTATGTAATTAAAAAACTGCAGGCCTACAAGAACGCGCGATACTGTCAGGACCGTCAAATATTAAAATTAAATTATCTGAGGACTCGACGAATGAATAATTAAGAAAGAAAAAAATAAATTGTAACTAAACCGATCGTAAACGCCCCCTTCAAATTCGGTTCGTTCATTGTTCGTTTCCGTGAATCCTGTGATAAAATGCTAGGGGGCGACTGATCGGTTGCATTTCTCGCCACAGAGGGCGCCACTCTTTGTTTTCCATTTTTTATACGCGTTACTTAAAGCGTCTTTTCTGTCAGATTCTCGCCTTCTCTTTTTCCCGTGATCTTTTATTTTCATCTTTCTTTCATTTTCCATAATTTTTTTCTTATTTTTGTAAATCTGTTGAGGCGTTACTGACATTGAATGCGGGATTTTTTCCGCAGGCCGCGGAGAAAACCGCTTATTTGATTCTTCGTTAAGCGACATGTAAATAGTGTAAATACATGTATGCAATTGTAAGCGTCGTCTTAATAGGGCTACGAAAACTTGAAACTGGAAACCAACATAATAATACAGAAAGCAAGCAAAAGCAGCAGCATTGTCGTAAAAACAAACGTTTAGATCGTAAGAGCTCATCTTAGTGTATGTACAGGTAACGGCCGAGTAACGCGGCTTCGAATTTTCAGCGCGCTTTCTAGTTTCGCTATTACTGTAAATTTTCTGTTACTTTTTACTCGTTTTGTAAATCGGTCTCTGTGATCATCAGCGTCATCTGTGCAGCTCTCGACTTTTTATTATTTTCTATTTAACTCCTTCCATATCTTTTCGTCTACGTCCCAAATTTAAGTTAAAATATGTTGTTTGTTAACCGATGATTCATTTCAAATTCGACATTAAAACTAGTGCCATCAGTCGACGTTCAAGCATCTTTTTTTCGTGTGCAAATGTTGCAAATGAAAATGTATATGTACGTCCACTTTACATTTCTGTAAACATATTAATATGAATCGTTAAATGTAAGATGGCGCCACTTTGGCTAATTCGTTATGTACAATGCGTGTTGTTTAGGCCAAGGTTTTTTCACCTTGTCATTTTTGGAAAGTAATAAGTAGAAAGCGTAAATGTAATAGAAACGTCTTCAGCGCCACCTTTTTTATTACTTTGAACTTAATAACTAGGTGTAAGACCTCTGGTTCAGGCCGAGAGTCTTACACTTTTGATATTTTTCTATAGTGATAAGTAAAGAAGGCACTGAGAACGCGCATATCCTAACTCGCGTTTTAAGTTCCATCATTCTTTATCGCTTTCAAGTAAATGACAAGGCGTAAGGCCTTTGGTCCAGGCCGTACATTGGGATAGATTTAGTGCCAATGAGCAGAGACAAGATAGGTATTTCAGTAATTAATTTTTTTTATCCTTTCTTTCATTTCTCTTTTCTCTCTTCTTTCAAAATCATAAAAAAAGACTCAAAGTTTGTTGCTGCGATTCGTTTGTTGATAATTTTTTTAAAAGTATATAAATGATTAAATAGATATATATCACAATGATTAATAAAAATACTATTAAATTCGTTTATAAGTTTGATTTCTTTTGTTTCAAGCTTACCTTTCAGTTTTGCGCAAAAAGCACAAAAAGTCTAGTTACTGTTGGCAAATGAAGAGCGTTGCGATTTCAAGTCAAAGGCCGGCGTTCTCGGTGCAATATTCTCGATATATCCATGTTAAATGGTAGACATATTAATAGAAATATGTTCGTTTAGGATACTCTTGATCCCATAAATATACGGAACGAAAAAAGTTATAGGAGAGAGAACAAGTTAAAGCGAAAATAGTAATAATAAGAGTATGACATACTCGAAGAATATAATGAAGATTGATGAAAAAGACGGGGCAGCGAAATATGGTTACGAGTTACAAAAAAATATGATAAATAACAAAAGCTGATAAAAAAAAGAAGTAAAAAAAATGAACCTAGCATGAAAAAAGAGTTTAAATTAAAATTTGAATATAATCGATGTCTTTCAAGAATTCAACATGAGATTTCATCATACGTTTCCAAAGGAAATAATTCACTGAAGTCGGCGAAACGAAGTTTGCAAGGTGTTCCAATTTAATGTGAAATTTCGTTAGACATTAATATATTTTGGGGTATTATGAAATATTCACTTACAAATTCAGATGTTTGAAAAATTGAATGAAATCAGTGTGTGTATGTTGATGTACGTCAAGTATATTCCATAATATATTGCAACAAATTTTGTATATTTCAGTGCATCAATTTATTTTAATGTCTTTTTACTTTGATAAAATTTTTATGTTTATCCTTTCTCGATATATGTCGATCAGAAAGGTTGCGAAAACGAGTGTCTCATTTTTTTATCTCTAAGTCACTAATTAGAGATCGATGTCAGAACTAAAACCAAGAATCAGTCTGAAGTCTCCATTTTTACAGAATCAAAATCGTATCCGGAATCCTTATTTAAAAAAATATCAACAGGAAACTGGGACCCAAAGCCAGAAGTACAATTCCAAAAAAATTTATAACTGAAATTGGAACCTTTATTCAACAAAGTTCAGATTACTGCTCAAACCCCAAAAACGATTCAAAATGAGACACCAGTTTTTACAATGTACCCGATGAAAAAAGAATTATTTTTCTTGCGGAAAGTAGCCAGGAAAATCCTTTGGAAGTGGATGTTGCGAAACGCGTGACGGTTCTTTTGCAAATCCTTCATTTCGCCTTTCGAATTACACTTGAATTAATATCCGTCCACACAAGACGTTGTCGGGAAAGCGTGTATACAAATTGTGTTTCGCCGTGGACTCTTGGTTTAATTTGGGCACGACGGTGGACTTTTGATATTGCGACTTTTTACATTGCCTATGTATCATATACTTACTACGTATATTTGTACATTATGTAAACGGGCCACGCACGCGTGTGCGTGCATTTTACAAAGCAACACGGCGTGTGTATTGAGTTTACGAGCAGTTAATCGGCCGACTTTTAATTGTGCGTATGTCTCCACTTTTTGATTAATGATTAAGTGCCATCAGTTGACGAATACCGTATAATCCACGTATCAGTTTTCACGAAAGAAGCGTACGCGACGTGCTGTAATTAAACAAAATGCGAGAGTGCAAATTAAAGACGGAAATCATTTGTATTGTACCCTTCATTCACACTACGTGATTTTCAATGGCCAGTGGAATTGTTTTTTTTTTGTTTTTCTAGTTGATTTGTCATTTGGTTTT
>JABFOV010004516.1:2657-13762 GCA_022817685.1 Aradophagus sp. ZL-2020 | reverse complement strand
ACAATTATAGACCTATTTCCTCCAATTTGGGGTACTTTTTGAATTGTTTAGTTTAAATACAGGCAATTTAAGCCTTATAGAACACATTTACTCCAATTAGGGGAAAAATTCGAATAAATTTTTATCCGTGTGACGAAAAGACGTTAAAAATATTAAAATTAATTATACCCGAAATAAAGTAATACCAATTTCCTAAAATATAAAAATATAATTGTTGGTGAAGAATTTGTATATTCCGTATTCGGTCTTAAATATATATATATATAAAAAAAACTATCCTCGCTTTGTTAAAAATTGTAATAGTTTTTGAACAATGAATTTCTATGATGTTTGTTTTGCCCTGTGCAATTTCAGTTCTGACCCTTTCAAAGCGCCGTACTTTAATAACAAATCAACGTTTTATTCGGAGCAATATGATTTCAGCCTAATATAGCGCACCTTGAAAAATCTATCGTATTAGTTTGAGACAGAACGTAATAAAGTCAGAAGTGATCACGAGCGCGGAAAAGCATTAAAATTGCATCGGGCTTATAAAGTTTCTGTCGTCTGGTAACGCGCTGATTCGGATTGATTTCGTGATTGGTCGGGCTTTGTTGTACGTTTGTGAAGGACGCGCTCATGAATGGCATACATTTCAGCATCAATTTAGCGCCGGATTGTCGCGAGATCCTCGATCGTCGTCGTGTTTACCATCTAAAACAATTCCTCTCACACATAGATTTCAATCGAAATAGATTTTAATCTTATCGTATAGAATGCTCGACAATTCTACTTTCTTAAATTTGTGGACTGTTTTCAATAATATTCAGTATTTTGCAACGTTTTTCGCAAGAAGGCTTTGTTAAACTTGATTCTGACATTGAATATTTTCTTTGTTAAATATAAATCTTTCTCCGTTTGGATTTGAGGTTTAATTTAATTAATTGGTAATCCAGAATTGTTGTGTTTTATAATTGTAGAAGTAATTTTTATATAGTTGCAGAAGTAAAATCAAGTCAATTTCATTAAATTTCGAAGTACAAATTTACTTTGCGGCAAAAAAAATTATAATATAAATTTTTGTTTCCTACTGAAGCCTGTTTAGATAACTGAATATCAATTTCGAAGTTTCTCACCAATTTTTTCACAACAAAACATGTGTAACATAAATATTTTCTGTCAAGTTATGCTAAGAGGATTCTATTTAATCAGCTTTTTTAATTATTTCAAATGTTTTATCATTTTAACAAAGCCGGTTTTTGCTTAATCGAAGGACATCTGAACACTGATAGAAATTTTAACCAAGTTTTTCCCTTAATTGGAGTAAACGTGTTCTATAAGGCAACATTTTTAAGTATTTAAACTAAAAAATGTAAACAATGGTACAATTACAGTCCTATTTCCTCCAATTTGGGCTACTTTTTGAATAGTTTAGTTTAAATACAGGCAAATTAAGCCTTATAGAACACATTTACTCTAATTAGGGGAAAAATTCGAATAAATTTTTATCCGTGAAAAAAGTAACGTTGAATCGTACAAAAGCAATATTATTGATACAAAAGATGAAAAAAAAAATGATATTGGGAAGGTTTACAAAATTATACATTAGACGGAATGTGTGTCAATCGATCAAAACAAGCGGGTTAATAAAACACAACATTTCGTCTCGGTTTCGGACTTGATTAATTCGTCGCATCTTCAATAACCTACGATCCTTATCTATTATTTAACGGTTATGGAACACTTTGCAAATAGATCAATATTTTTATGCACTTCTAAATATACTCTGATAGTTACGACTTCAACTATTTGTATTCATACAAAATATATATTTACGTTTATGCGGGCGACAGGGCCCGATAAAAGTAACACTTACAAACTACCTACATGGAGATTTCTCTTAACGTATTCGTCATTCGTTTCACCGTCTTTATTTCAAGACCATACAATTCTCCCGTGAAATCTAACAACGCTTTCCATAAACATTTAATCGTAATTCGTAACAGCCGTCTTTCTGAAAATCGATTCGTAAAATTTTTTTATTGTTCAACAGGGATATTCCTCGAGTTAAAAATAATGAATTTGTTACAATCAGGCAATGTTTATTGTATCTTTATATTTGTCTCTGGCGTGAGGTTCTTTAAATTCGTTAAAACGTTTCATTGTCGCAAAGTATTGTATTGTAACAGTTATTGTTGCCTGCGATTCGGCCGAGAAAATCAATGGAACGCCAAACAACGTCTTCATTTTATTATTAGACCTTTCGTAACACTTCAGTTGACCAACTTTAATCTCCTTTCATGGGAATACCAAACGTATTCATTATCGTTGGACCGACTTTTGACATTCTTTGCTTTCCTCGGGCCGAATGTTTCTGACTAGTTCATCTAAAAAAGAGTATAATCGAAACGGTTTCCGAAACGAGAAGTTGGACTGCGGTAAAAATTGGAGTTGTCCGTGAAAAGTTGCTTATGAAAAATACATGAAAAACTAGCGAATTTGGTATCACTTCATAGTAAATACTTGGTTTATACAATTCGAGTACGCTCGCTCGCGAATGCTTGCAGTAAATGCCATCCACCTTTATCCTATCGTTATTGAACGAATTATTGTCACGTTAGTTACTTTCGAAGTTGTAATGTTATCGAGGATGCGGCTTAACGTTTGTTCATTCGCTTGTGACTACCAAACGGGGAAGACAAACATTTGTCGGTGGGGGACTGGAAAAGTGCGTTTTCCTCCCTGTCGGCACGAGACGCTCGCGAACTCATCGTTATTATCCTTCTATTGTAATTGAAACACCTGTAGACTTTTCCGACATGTTTGCGAACGTTTCGCGTCGTCAAGAATGAATTCGTTTTATTTATCTGTTACTCAGAAACAAAAAAGTGAATTCATATGATACCATCTCCGGTTCAATCACCAAGAAAAATGTTATGTTATATTGAAATAAAAAATTCGATCGATTCAACCAAATCATTTGGTTGTATTCCTGTAGCTGTGGTTACCGAATCTCCTGCGCAGAGAACAATTTTCGTACGTCTGCGCAGATCAATTCATAATCTGGAAAGTCTTTTTGGTTGATTCAAACAAATCTTTATCTCGTTTTTGATACATTTTTTATATTTGCGACACCAAAAGTGTCTCAATAGCAAAAATTATCTGACAATGAAATCATTTTTTCATTTGATACATTTCGCAGGTATGGAATTATATGAGTTTACTATTTCGTTTCCCCACTGCACTTCTTTTTTCTTTGAAGTCAATTTTAATTCGTGGACAATTGTTGAGTTTAATATTACCGTTTCAGGACGCAACGCTCTGTACCTAATGCGCAAAAAAGAGGACCTCCAGGCCTTGTTTTGTAAAAATACTATCAAGCTTACAGATCTTGGTGGACTTTCTTTTATCCGACTTGTTACTACTCCGGCCGTTTATTAAACGTAAAAATTTGCAACAACATTTTCCCCCACAGCAGATTGTCTATCTCAAATACAACACGAAGTCGTCGAGGCAGGAGCACCAGCTTCGTACATTTAATTATTCTACGTCGAATGACATCTATTCAGTCTAAAGCTGTTCTTCACACGAATGCACTAGAAAGGATCGCGTCAAACGAACGCCGTTCGCTCTTTGGAGCTTTTATGCAATGCCGTTTTGTTATTTGTCTTGATTTATCTGTCGATTCAAGACCTTAAAATAATTACTTAAACTCTTTGATTTGTGAAAACCCTCTTCCATTACTGAGAACGTATTTGTCAGTTTGTTGCGAACACAAAGTCAAAAATTCACCAAAATCGTGAGAATCGTTGAATCAGTTTTCAATCTTAATAAATAACAAATAATTAATTCAATAATGAAAGTTGTTTTCCCAATTATCGAATGATTTTTTCCTCTTTCTTTTCCTCCTCCTTCAATCGTTTGTTTGAATTTACGTTTGCAGAAAAATTGTTGAAATTGTTCGTTTCAAACGATCCTTTGATCTGTCGCGCAGAACACCTTCAAATATCGCTAAGTTTAAACACGGAATTGATATACATTTGAAATAAGCGTCTCTCAATGTTATGTGTCCGGGAATCCCATAATTTATACTATAATTATTATTGTCATCTCGAAGAGTACCGTTTATCGTGATTATCATTAACATTGACATTGATCGATAAACATTTGTCGAGCGCGAATCTAATTTGTAACGTTACGATATCACTGTTTCTCGCCTAGGTCGAGTCTCTCCCGCGACAAGTAAACTCGATGCGAATACGGTCAACGACTTGGCTGTTGATAAACACGCTCGTCCGATCAAGGTAGTTTTGCCAAACTCAGACATAGTTTTGAATATCTTAAGGAATAAAAAGAATATTATTATTCATTGTTGCAACTCCTGATACAAATCAGAGAACAAGTTCAGACCCGCGGTTAACTCGACAAAAATTGTTGTATCGTTATTGTTAAAGGAATGGTCGTTTCCTCTTGTCGGAAGATTCATAACGCCTTCATGCTCTCGACTCGTGTGCCCCGAAAAATCTCGCTCAAAGTCTTAAAGGAAATCGGTAACTGACAACTTAATAAACTAAGATAGAGATTTGACTACGTATAAATATTTGTCACGATTACGAAAATGATTTGTACGAGTATTTCAGATAAATGCAGATCAGTTGTGGCTGCAAGAAAGACTCATTTTGCACAAATTAGATTAGGCTGTATTAAATTAAGAGGTTGAAGTAAAAGTTGATTTATGGTAATTGAAAATTCAGTGTCTTACAATGTTGAACATTGTTTATTTATACGGAGAGAAAATTTCTGATTTAATGTTTTGGATCAGGGGTGGAAGAAGGGGATATTTTAAGAAAAATAAAATTGAAGTAGAGTTAGGTTTTCATTGTTTTCTATAATAGTTTTGAAAGTAATAAAAAATATATACATAAAATTAAAAAAAAAAAGCAACAATGTAGGAAACGTTTCAATTATACATTGAAATTATAAAATGAATAAAAAATCTTATTACAAGTGAAGACAAATGGTGTCAGAGTATATGCTTGTCAAGAGTAAAAATTCTTAAATTATAAAATGCATTTTTTTAAAAAAATCTATTAACAATAAAGATTTAATAAATAATAGGCCTCTCATTGTATAAAAATATATATATATCCAACTATATTTAGTACTTTACTAAAACACAATATAAAAAATAACGAATATTTTTTTTGAAATTTCCATCTTTTCAAATTAACGTAGTAAATTCTTACAAATTCTTGTAATAGAAATTTTCTCTCCATACAATGTCATTCATAAACTTTTTGGATTTAGATTCGAGCCATGATGATGTATTTTAAAAAAGTGTGTCTCTGAAATAAGATACATGGCTCATGTTTACAAGTTGCAGAAAAAAATTAATTACGAATATTTATAACGAATATTATAACGATCTACATAACTATCCAACATTGATTCACGTACGAGTAAACAAAAAAACAATAACTAAAACAACTAAAACTATATATATATAAATATTTATATATGTAAGAAATTAAACATGAAAGTCGAAACAATGGAAATGCCGGCAAAGTTATTCGCAATTTTCGTATTCTCGTGCATTGTTAATACTGTGACTGACTTAATGATCAGTAAACTTGGCACGTACGATTCGGAAGACACGTATAACGCTAACTAATAGGATCTTAAACTTAACGATTAAAACAAACAGTAAAATAAGGGTAATTCGTACAAAAACCTAAAACTTTGTTCATTAATTTCAGGCCGAATCGAACTAAAGTCGAGATTGGGTGCCTTAAAATTTCGCATTCTGCCGTCTGAGGTCGTTCGGAATCACCATTGTGAGGAACGTGCCGAAGGCCAAGGTGATGCAGAGGACGATGTTCGACCAGAAGTCGCCGATCAAATCGAAAAGATAGCCGTATCCCATTGTGAAAGCGATGCCGAACACTTGTGTCATGGCGTTCAGCAGACCAGCCGATGTTCCTTCCGGTTCCGGGTAAGTCAGTTCCGCTGCAAATTCGAAACCGACTGGCAGGTATCCAGTCATGAAGAATCTGCCACAAAATTATTTATATTTATTATTACTGCTTATATTATTATTATAACTTCTATCAAACATATAAACATATATTTATATATTTATTCGGTGATGTCAAAGGGATTTATAACTTACCCCAAAAGACCAGCAGTTATGTAAACTACATAAATTGGTACTTGTCCCAACGTAAAAGTAAACACCACCATTCCGACAACGGAGAATACATAAACCCCCAAAGTGGTCTCTCTAAAATGTAAAGTACAAACTGAATACAAGACTCTGTACGTTTTCATTAACAGGGATGTTCCTATAAGTACGAGGATGAGAATTCAAAGTGAAATCATAAATAAAATATAAATTGGATCAATTGATTTAAAATTATTTTAAATAAGTAATTTTAAATTCTAAAGAAGTAGATAGTTTTGATTATCAAAACTATAATAACGTCAAACACAAAATTTATCGACAACTTACTTGAACTTATGAGTCTTGTCCAAAACAACACCGCATAAAACAGAACCCAACATCCCAGCGCAAACAATTGTCAGACCAATTCGACCAGCGTCCAGTTCATGTCCCTATAAAAATATAAGATAAATATTCACACTCATATTTATTAATTTTTCAACTCTTCTTTTCATCCCAACATTATTAAACGAATTTTTTCATTGTCAAAAGCTTTTATACGCCGTGAAATTTAATGAGTTCTGTTAAAAGTATCTAATTAAAATATCAGGGCGCCTATTGCGCGCCGTGAAATGATATGAAAATAAATCCCGTCAACAATTATATCACAATTCATTAATTATGATCGTAAATGAATAAAAGATAGCGCGGTATAAAAATTGCTAATCCCATTCCTTATTATACCGCGTTCGTGACTGTGCTTTTATTTTCAAACAAAATGTACTCTCGGGCGAATAAACGGAGCGAAAATCATCAGCAGGCATTATGATGAATACGAAAATATCTCAGTGCCTCCTTTAGATGCAGGTGCCGTGCGAAATATAAAATTATTTTAAACCGTTTTCATGTTTCCATTGTATTATAATATATTGGTAAAATTTTTATAATATATTGCATATATGCCTAACGTTATAATTTCGTCAATAAAACACGCTGAGAAATTGTTCGTAATTTGAAATTCCTCGGAGATTCAACGTTCAATTTACTTCCGATGAAGATGACAAATGATAGAAGCGTGCGCTATTAAAGTGACAAATACTTACCGGGAAGTATTCTAGCACGATTTTGTTTAAAAATGTGCTGATGGCGTAAAATACGCCGACGTTGATAGCATAACTAACCAACAGCAGGATGTAGCCGAGGTTGGTTACGAGCTTCTTGACCGACAGACAGAAATTGTCCGACGCCTCGGCCTCTCGTTGGACCGCTTGCGCCGGGCTCGGTGGCAGAGGTGGCTGTGCCTTGAAAACTGTAAATTTCACAAGTCACCCCATTGAATAGTCACTCCAGCGAATAATCAAGAGCGAAATTTCAGTCATTAATTATGCAGCCACTTGAATACAGATACGTTATCTTGCCAAGTGGCGCTCCTTTTTGCTGGCATTTTTTTTCTTTTTAGTTTGAAAAAGGGGACCTCGAAATGCAAGCCCCCTTCCAACTAATTAATGACTTGATATTTATATCCACGATTGTATGTGACAAAGAATATTATTTCGTGGTTTGCCTTTATGCTAAGTAAACTTTGAAATAAGACTCACATAATAGAATCAACACCAAAATCGTTGAAGTACAGGCTGCAACGATGTAAAACATGAGCTGAAGACCTTCGCCGATGACCGCGATGTCGTCGCTGTTAGGTACCAGCATAGGTGGGAAAAGAAACCCGATGGCCACACCAAGCTGTTGGTCAAATGCAATTTTCATTGATTAGTTCTTGGTTTTTGAGACAAAATTTTATTTATAATATCAATGGCGTTTATGAAAAAGTTTTCCACTGTAACATTGAAAAACATATAAAGAAAATACATAAAGAAGAAAAGATATAAGGACGATGTAAAGAAAAAGATATAAGATATTGAGGTTTTTAACAGTGTGATTCCAATAATTAATTTCTAGTAAATACCATCGATACATTTATTAGAAGATGCATAATTTATTTCTAGCAAAATATCTCTTTTTTTCGCTATTCATGAATTAACAAATAGCTCAATCAATGTGATCTCGAATCAAACCAGAGTCTTCCAATTACGTGAACGCAAAAATCGACACCTTGGCAATACAGATTCAATGATTCAATAATCTAATGTTAATGGCTCATCGTTTTTGTGACTGATCGCAACAGCGGTGAATTTGCAACTGATTCGAAACTGGCGCGCTCGACTGAGTGGAACTAATGCAAGTTTTCTGGTAAAATGAATAGTGTTAAATCCAATATTGTAAATTACCGTAATCGAAAAATAACAATATAAATTTTATTTGATTTATTTATATCGCATCTGACGTTAGAGGTAAAAGTTGCATTTCAAATAAGTTTGATTTTACCGTCGAAAAGATCGGATAATTTAATTTTTTGATTTTCCAATTCGATGACCCTGGTGAACAATTTTGTCAGGTATTCAAACCGATCGTTTTGTCCTTGCTGGACAGTTGCTTCTAATTGTTCGTACTTTCAGTTTAATTTGTACACGCGCAGTCGCCAACAAAGTTGCGGTGTTCGTCCGTCGATTACGATGTTTCAACTTTTACCATTGTATTAAATTTTAAGCAACGCAAACTGAGTTTCTAGTATATTAAATTGATATCATAACTTCAGTGATTTAAAATTAAATTAAGACTGGATGAATAGAATAAAAATAACAATTGAACAATGTGTCATAACGAAATTGTATATTTAAATTTCTTAAATTAAAAACGTGTTCACAAAACAAACAGGATAAACGAACCAATAAATGACCGCTTAAGATTTAACTCCGGTAAATAACTGGTCATTTAGCATACATTGTACTCTCATGGAATTATCATTCACTGGGGTATTTGATCAATTACTGATGCATTTATCCTTATTTATTGTTTTGAACAAAAATAGAAAAGTTATTTACAAAATTGTATTCGAAGTTTAATTTAAATATTAATTGTATGTATGTTATTAAACTGTCGCTGCAAATCGATGAAATGCAATTAAAGTTAAATAAACCGATAATAACGAGATTATTGGATAAAGAGTAATAAAAATATATAGAGAGGTGAAACAAGCTTAATTGATTAATGAAGTGCAAATTTTATGGGATTCAATAACGTCATTGTGGAACCTTAACCAAATAATTTAATAGGCGTCTGACTACTCATATTTTTACTTCAGACAAGGAAAATTGACATTTATATCTGTACCCCATTTTCGTAAGACAAGGCCGTGGTTACAGAAAGTACCTGTCACATTTTGAGCTTTTAATTACCTTACGAGCGATATATTAAAATTACAATAGCTTGTCTGTTAATAAAGCTAATTAATTCAATTTGCAAATTAATTGAAGACGATAAGTTGAACCGTTTGGTGATTACACCTCGTACCAATTTTGTTAACAAAAGTGAAACTCGTTATGAAGCAATAGTTTGAAAGTGTAAAAGGGAAATATAATTATGTAAAATTTAAGCAGATATCTTGATTAATATTACATCGATTCATCAGTCAGTGAATACATCTTTGTAATCGATTGATTAACTCTAAGTTCAATTACAAAACATAATTATATCCTAATTTTCCTCCCTTCAATTATTGAAACTGTATTGAAACTGAGTATCGATTATTAATATCAACCAATTGATAAATTATTCAGTTATTTAATTAATTACTGTACAAGTATGATCAATTAATCAATACTTCAATCAATCGGCTCGAAAAGTCCACCAATCATTTAATGCAAAACAATGATGACAAATTGTCGGAAGAAAATTCGCGTTTACACGATGTAATTCTTCACTTGTCGAAGCACTATTTTTAAAAGTATGACGCTTTTCCGCCAATAATTTCGCAACCCTCGAAATTGGTTTGATCGATTCGAATTCTATACATCGTACGGCTGGTAACATATTAAACCTTCCGATTACTTGATAACAATAACAGTAATGAAAAAAGAAGGAGACAAAAGAGGAGAAGAAAAAAAAATGATTTGTCGAATACGTGCGAAGATGACGCGAAAACGGTCGGCGACAATTTAACGTCGCTGATATCTCGCCGGGCAATTCAGGCGTCATTGGTTAATGCGACCCAGCGTGAACTTGAGAACATATCCGGGGTGCCGTTAATTCCGCCAATGAACGCAAGGATGGCCAATAACAAATTGACCCCGTCCCCCCCGAGTCGTTTAATTTAATTATCCTGCGACAATTTTTGTCTATCCCATTCGTTTCATTTTTTCATCGCGTTGTTCAATTGACAATACTACGGAGCGCGTTAATGTGAAATAGAATACTCGGCGTCGGTTACCCTGGCAATGTTCCAACACAACATCTATTAATTCTTTTTCTTTCTTTTTTGCTCCTTTTTTCCCTCAGTTACCTTCTGTAGAAGTTTCATATAACGAGAAATATGAAGAGTTCTTTTTTGCGGTTCGGTTTATATAATAAATTTACGAAAGTGTTGGGTGCTGCGTCGCGAAAATGAAATTCGATTCGCAAAATTGGTATTCGCAATTAATGCCAGTGCGCTCGCAAATTTGTTTGCGAAAACGAATAAAACCGAATGATTTTGTTCCGAATTCGTTTGCTTGCTTCAAGTAAAACATATAATGCGTTATTTATGATGATACTTAGTCAATAAACGTCATATGTTTTATGGAAGAAAGAAAAACATTTAATTAGAATTCTCCGATTAAGTGGTAAAATAATCCTGATCATATATACATTATGATTCTCGTATATTACAAATTTATTAATCGTAGTTCAATATAAAAGAAAAGTAGATTCAATATATTAGAAAAGGACATTCATTTCGTGCGTTTGAAATTGGCAACGTTATTTTTGAAAAAAATGTATATAAATTAAAATTTTATTTTCAATTAAATTTATGAAAAATCGCACAATAATTGAAAAACAAAATAAAGTAAGATTCAATAACAAAAAAAAAAAA